>JAJOZX010006903.1:0-246063 GCA_023014485.1 Bathynomus jamesi | reverse complement strand
TCTCAAACTATTTTTTCTTTTGTACCCCTTAAATTCTTTCATGGGATTTTCTGGATTTCGATCGAGAGAGGATTTTTACTTTCTTTACGACCGTGTGACTTGTGGCCGGTTTATTAATCGTGTATAAAATAAAAGGGTGTATTTTCAGAACCCCTTCGCGTACTCCTAAGATTCCTTCCCCTGGTGATACGCCGAACCCCAGTTTGAGAACCTTTGGTTGAGAATCCAACGTCGGCGGGGGATTGGTTTGATATTTCATTTGCAAACCGTAGCCACGCACTCATATCAAATACGAGGACCACTCAATATATTTTATCCCACTTTTTTTCTTCTAAGTTTTCCTTGTAAGTTCCAGAATTTTTGTATACAAGTGGTTACGTACCTTTTTTAAAAGTTTTTATTTTTCCACCACAGCCTCCATCCTTTTCTACAGCTTTCCTCCACCTTGAAACAAGGGCTTTTATTCCTTACTGGTAAAAGTCTGCTGGGTTTCCGCTGGGGCCACCTTTTAACCTCCTCAAACAACCTTATCGTCACTCTGACACTTTCTTCCACGAATAGCATCCTTTATTGGCCCAAACCAAATGGAAGTCTGAAGGTGCCAGATCCGGGCTGTATGGAGGGTGGGGTGTGACAGTCAAGCGCCATTTTTGTGATGGCCTCTCTTGTTTGCAAACTGTTGTGTGGTCTTGCGTTATCGTGCAAAAGAAGGACGTCTTCCGGTTTTCTCTCCGGTCGAACTCGCTTTATACGTCTTGGAGTCTCTAGGGTAGCAATATATGTCTGGGATTACGGAACATTCTTCGCCAACAATTCATAGCCGTATACAATTCATCCCCAACAATTTTATATATATATACTGTTATTATGTATTTTGCTCTCGTCATTTTCATTTAAACTAACGAAAATATCAAACTTAACCTAACAATCATCAAGGCGTTCAGTTGACCTAACCGGGCATTCAGTTGAACCTAACCGGGGCATTCATAAGTCACCCAGAATCACCCTTCAGTCCCAGAAGATGGTGGCCATAACCTTTCCTGCAGAGGGAACCATTTTGAGCTTTTTCTTGCGTGGGAGTCTGCGTGATACCACTCCATGGATTGGCGTTTTGTTTCAGGTTCAAAGTGGTGTACCCAAGTCTCATCCCCAGTCAATTGTGAAAGGAAGTCATCCCCTTCTGTCTCGTATCGAACCAATGACTCGGAAGCAATTTCTTTTCTTGGGCTTTGTGATCTTCAGTCAGTTGGCGAGGAACAAACGATGAACACAATTTTGAGTATCCCAGTTGCTGAATTCCTAGCTCCAGTGATAGCTCCTTGTATTGTGACGCGCCGATTTGATCGGATGATGTGTTAGCACGTTGCACAGTGAGAGATGTCAGCTGATGCCGGGCGACCGCTGCGTGGCTCATCATCGAGGCTGGCTATCCTCTCTCCGATGATCTCGCACGTTTAGACCAGCGTCCAACTGTGCTTCGATCAACAGCAGCATCTCCGTAAACGTTTAGTAGACGTTTGTGAATATTTCCAACTGTTTCCTTCTGCGGTTAAGAACTCGATAACCAGCTCTGTTACGCACATCACTATCAGACGCCATTTCGAAACTGCGTTAACTATCGTTTTATAGAAGGGCGTTTAAAAGCGGTTTTATACAAGGAGGGGAGGTTCAAACTGGAAAATCCGGTTGTGAGCGCAGAAAGTTCAACTTAGAGCCCAAAGACATTTCAGTTCCATGGCCTATTATTTAGCTAAGAAAAAAGGGTGGGGGCAAAATATATTGAGTGTCCCTAATTAGTTTTCAAATTTCATGCAACATGAGATACTGATTTACCTTATATTTAATCATTCAGCTGAATGTTAAGAATGTTTTATCGAAACTCGCTGGGATACCTGTATTTCCGAAAATTTTTTAAGGAAACAAACACCGGGATCCGTCAGCGGGAGCCAGGAAAGTTCGGGACAGACAGACGTCGTCCATTTCACTCTTATTCATATAGATTTCGAAGTGGTTCCAGAACCATCGCGACGGTCCCGCAGCCTTGTAGGACCACACGACCGTCGTGCCGGTTTGTGGAGCCCGTGTCAAAGTCATGGCTACGAGACCGTCAAATTCTAGAGCAGCGGTTCTTAACCTTTTTCGTGTCATTTCCCCTTCGACTAGTTCGCCCTACCCGATTTCCCTTTCCATTAGGATAGAAAAAAAGTACCCTCGAAGACAAAATTTAATAACATTAGCGGACTTATAATGCACACTAATTATATGATCACACAAACAAATTCTGCCGTGAATCCCACCTGGATTCCTGAAATTTCCCCAGGTTAAGAAATACTGCTCTAGAGTCTAGACTCTACCAAGGTTAGGTTATTGAATGAAGGTTAGGTCAACTGTACGCCCTTGACGATTAGTTTGGATAAGTCGTGATACTTTGTTAGTTTTAACGAAAATGTCACGATTTAACCTAACAAATCGTCAAGGGCGTACGTTGACCCAACCGTAGCTTAGGTTTCGATAATTTTATGCAACTTTTACCTAATATTTTTTCTCTTGAAGAGCAGCCCATTTCCGTGTTTTAGGGTGGGACAGACAGACGGTTTACTCGTGTATATATGTATATATTATATATATATATTAATATATATATATGAATAGAAACGACATAAGTATTAAGGAACGTTTCTGCACCGAAGAGGAGAGATAACGAATAAATGAAAAATGAGGCGAACGCCCTCTCAGGGCATTGGTTTCTGCCCTATGTGGGAGAATTTCGATTTGTGATTAATTGAGGTCCGTAGCATAATGGTAGCGCGTCCAACCGGCAATTGGAAGGCCCTGGGTTCGATTCCCGGGCGGGTTCGCCTCATTTTTCATTTATCGTTATCTCTCCTCCTCGTGTGCAGAAACGTTCCTTAATACTTATGTCGTTCTATTCATTTATATACTGCGTGGTCATTGCAGTTATATGCATATATATATATATATAATTATATATATATATATATATATATATTATTATTATTATTATATATTAGGGTGATTCAAAAAATCAAAGTTTTTTTTTTTAATTGTTCAACCTGTATTTTTGTTCCCTATGACAAAAAAGTAGTGTATGCCAAATTTGGTGAATTTTAAATAAAATTTACTATGTGCTACCAGGCGTCAAAGTTTCCCTTTTTTTCAATTTGTTTTTACAACTTATGATTTTATGTTTAATTGTTTATATTTCAGAATTTTTAATTAATGGTTTATATACTAGCTTGCTTTTAATTGTTGTTTGGAACTCGTAATTTTGATACCAATTAATCGATTATGGAAGCTAGGCCTAACTCACCATCACCTAGTTGCTCAGTTGGGAGAAGTTCTACAAGAAAAGAAACTGAAGTATGGCTAATTGGGCAGCCCTCTGCAGTACTAAAACATCCGTATTACCATCAGAGAAGGAAATGATGGCCCTCTTCATGCACTACAGAAATATTAAAAAGCAAGGCATTAGAGAATCATGCTACTCTACTGCAGATGATGTGCTAGCAGTTTGGAAAAAAACAGGAATACCAGCAAAACAAAGAATACATGTAGTAGATAAAATTCAAGGAATACTGAAGGAATGGCAGCTGCTTAAGAAAAACAAAGCAAACAAATTGAAAAGATCACAAAATTTAAATAATAAAGAAAAAATGGAAAGATAAACTGGAAAACTTATTTGACATTGCTCATGAGAATGCTATGCAGCTTATAAAAATAGAAGATGATAAGAAATTCTTGAAAATGCAACGTGAGAAAGGACGTCATGGAAAAATGGGTACCATTGATAAGGCTGTTGCTAAAAAAGAGCAAAGAGCAGCAGAAAAGCAACATTATGAAAAGAGAAAGCAGAAGAAGAGATCAAAAGAAAGAAGAATGAAGAGGCTGTCATACTCACCAGTACATCATCAGAATCAGAATCAGAGGAGAGTAAAAGTGATGAATCTGGTTTCTGTGCTGCACAACCTTCAACATGGAAAAGTAAGGTAGGCAAACGTAGAAAATTGTTTGATGATAAATTATTAGGAAGTCTTGATGTTGCAAAATTGAGTGACAGAAATGCGTCTCTAGTTTTAATGCCAACAATCAGACATCGCTTGAATGGGGCATCTGCGAACAAATAAAATGCATGTGTTTCGATACAACGGCAGCCAATACTGGTCCTAGAAATGGTGCAGCTATTCTTCTAGAACAAAAATTCGACAACGATTTATTGTGGCTGGCATGTCGACACCACATATTTGAAATTATGCTGGAAGCTGTTGTTTCAAAGTCTTTATCACCATCTTCTGGCCCAGATATAGTCCTTTTTAAGAAGTTCAGAGAAAAATGGTCAAGCATTAATAAGGAGGACTACGAAACAGTATTATCAGATCCAGATATCTATGAAAATATTCATGACATCAAAGATGACATAATTATATTTGCAGCAAATCAACTAGACACATTCCAACCAAGAGACGATTACCTAGAACTATTGCAGTTAACAATTATTTTTTTGGGAGGTGAACCAAAAGGTGGAATCAAATTTAAACATCCAGCGGGACTTCATCGGGCTAGGTGGATGGCCAAAATTACATATTCATTAAAATTTTTTGTTCAAATCTCAGTTCAAAATTTCAGTAAAAGACAAAAAAGGACTAAAAGACATCTGTCTATTTGCTACTCGGTTATATGTAAAGGCATGGTTTACAGCTCCTGTGCCATCTTGCGCTCCTCGTCTTGATCTGGAATTATTACAGAATCTTGTAGTCTACAAACAAATAAATGACACAATTGCATTTGTTGCTATTAAAAAACTGTTAGGTCACCTCTGGTACCTATCAGAAGAACTGGTAGCGTTGGCCTTTTATGATGATGAAGTGCCTACTGAAACAAAAAACAAAATGGTAAAGGCCTTGCAAAATACAACAGAAACTCTTCCTGCAAAACGGGCTTTTCTAGATCCTGCACTTATTCCAACGAAGAAATTAGAAGATTTTGTCACATCAAATACTCAAAGATTCTTTACAATAACAGAATTTAGTTCAAAATTTTTACTCAAAGATGCTAAAGAATGGCATAATGATGAAGAGTTTAACTCCGCTAAGAAATCTATCAAACAGTGGAAAGTCGTGAATGATATAGCGGAAAGAGGAGTAAAATTAATGGATGAATATAATAAAATACTAACACATGACGAAGATCAAAAACAATTCTTGCTACAAGTAGTGAAAAACTACAGGGCTGTTTACCCTGATAGAAAAAAAGAAACATTGATGAAGTAAGGACAGCTAATGTCTCAAATATCATGCTAGTTTAATTATGCATGCTTGTGGTTATGGTAGGACCTACGGGGGAGCTTTCCACATTAAAAAAAAGCAATGCGCCTTGTACTGTACCCCTGGGTGGTGTGGAAAAATTTGACAATTTGAGTCGTTCTGTCAATTTTTAATTGCTGGTAGCAACCCTTAAAAATTAAAAATTTGCTAAAATATTTTAGGATAGTTATTTTTATGCTGAAATGAACCATTTAAAGGGTTGAACACATTAAAATAAAAAAAAATTTTTTACCCCCATATTTGAATCACCCTAAATATATATATATATATATATATATATATATATATATATATATATATTATCTTACCTTATGTTGTTTCGTGCGTTGGTCTCTCTTCACACGGAGGTCAAGCTGGTGGCCCCGCCTCTAGGTCTGGCCTGGTGGAGGAGCGAGTTGCTTTCTTGCGCTCTCCACCGTACATAGCCAGGCACGCCCGGCTCATCTGGTACTGTCCTGAGCCAGGCATCCAGTCTTTTCTTGAAGACTTCAACTTTGACCCCCGTTACGTTTCTGAGGTCCTTAGGAAGCTGGTTGAAAAGTCTTGGCCCCCTGACAACCAAGCTATTTTCCTTCAGGGTTGAGGAGGTCCCTTGTCGTGCTTTAATTTGGGAACACTACACATTCTGCCTTTCCTATTTTCCAGTGTTGTTTGAATGGTAATTGGGTTTAGTTTTAGGTTTGGTACCAGTTTTTCGATCATTTTCCATATGTAGATTATGATGTACTCTCTCTTCTTTCCAGTGAGTACAGATTTAGTTTACGTAGTCTTTCCCAGTAGTTGAGTTCTTTGCAGCCATCAATCTTGGCTGTGAAATGCCTTTGCGTTTCTTCTAGTTTATTAGTTTCTTCCTTTTTATATGGGGACGTCAAAACTGAGCAGTATTCAAGTTTTGGTATAATCAGTGTTTTTAGCAGGGGAATCATTACTGTCCTGTCCCTTCTCTTGAACGTTCTTAGAACCTGTCCGGCGACTCTTTTTGCTTTATTTATCGCTATCTGATTTTGTGTTTCGAATTTCGCATCATCTGTCATTATTATCCCGAGATCAATCGCTTTCATGCTTCTCTGAATTTCCTGTCTATCTGGAGCATAATAGCAGTTCTACCATATCTCAAGAGCTGAAATTTCTCGGCGTTGTCATGACATGTTGTTGTCTTCTGACCATTTGTATATTTTGTTCGTGTCCCTCTGCAAGGCCTCCACGTCATGTACATCGCTGATTTTTCTGCTGATCTTTGTATCGTCTGCAAAGGATGTTACTATACTGTTTACTGCTGTCTATGTCTGTTAGCATGATAATGAACAGGAGTGGGGCCAGTACTGTCCCTTGTGGTACTGAGCTGCGTACTTCCGATTCTGATGATGATATACCTTGAATTTTGACGACCTGCAGACGATCACTAAGGAAGTTGTAGATCCATTTTCCCACTTTGCCTGTTATTCCCATGTCTTTAATTTTATGTGCTATTATACCATGGTCACATTTATCGAAAGCTTTAGCAAAATCTGTGTATATAACATCGTAGTTGTCATTGCCTTCCAATGCATCTAGGATATTGTTGTAGTGCTCTATTAGTTGTGATAGGCATGATCTACCTGATCGGAATCCATGCTGATTTTCGTTGAATCTTTCCCGTGTCTCCAGGAAATCATAAATTTTCTCTCTAACTATTCTTTCAAATACTTTGGTGAGGTGGGACGTCAATGACACTGGTCTATAGTTCTTTGCTTGAGATCTGTCCCCTCCTTTATATATAGGGACAATGTTTGCTCTTTTCAAGATGCTCGGTATTTCCCCAGTGTCTAGGGATCTTCTCCATATCCAGTATAAAGGTGTAGCTATTTCATTTTTACAGTTTTTAATCAATAATGCGTTCCAATTGTCCGGACCTGCAGCTGAATGTAGTTTCATTTGTCCTATAGCTCTCGCTACATCTTGGTGTAAATCAAAGTCTGTTATATACTCTCCTTGCAATTCCTCTTCAAAGAATGCATTTATGTCAGGTATCGCTTTGTCACTTTTTGGGGTACTGAAAACTGATTCATATTGAGCTCTCAATGTATCAGATATTTCTTTTGGATCGTCGGTTAGTTCATTATTTCCCGTCCTTAAGGGCCCAATAGCGGCGCGCTTTTTGTTTTCCTTTTTGCATAGCTATAGAAGTATTTTGGATTTTCCTTTATTGCTTCTACCGCCTTTTCCTCTTCCCTCTCTGTATGGTCCTTAATCAGGGCTTGTATTTCCCTATCGATCCTCCAGTTTTTCTTTTATTGTTTTCCTGCCATTATCTCCGCAGTTTCCTAACTTCGCCTCCACTCTCTTTCTTTTGCGGAATAGTCTTCTCTTTTGCCTTTCTAGCCAGCTCCTCTTTCCTTTTGGCTGTGATTTCGGAGCATATTTTTCTAAAATTCTCAGCGTTTTTTCCTCCAAGGTTGTTAGCATTTCTTCAGTTGTTTTATTCTCGAAAATTGTTCTCCATTCTATTTGGGCCATGTGCGATCTGATTGCTTCCCAATTTATAGTCTTCGAGTTTAAGTTAAAGGCCCCGAATTTACTTCTTTCCACAATATGTGTATTGTCTTCTAATGCTGCCATCATATTTGTTGATATCTCGATTAAGTTGTGGTCTGAGATAATGGTTGGGGTTATTTTTATATCAGCAATCAAGTTCGTGTTATTCGTGAATACCAGATCCAGGCAGTTATTTTTTCTGGTATTTTCTGTTATCTCCTGTGTCAGCATAAACTCGTTTGTGAGAGCCATCAACATTTTTGCTTGTTCCTGATCTTCTCTTGTGCCCCCCTTGTCCTGGTGAATATATATATTCCTATTCACCTTTTTGTATTTATAAATGGGAAGTTAAAGTCTCCGCAGATCATTATATTGGGGATGGAGGGTTTATGGCCTTTATTAGCTTTCTAATGTCATCAATGGCCTCCGAGAATTTTTCGATTAGGGTGCTTGGAGGTCTATAGATGACTATTACTATCAAGTTTAGTTTTTCTATTTTCACTGCTAGGAGTTCCACATAGCTGTTTGATTACTTATATGTGTTGTATTATATATATATATATATATATATATATAATTATATATATATTATATGGAAAATTATTCAAGGCAGTCGTGTATTCAGAGGTACACCTGACGAGGTGTACTTCTCAATAGACGAAAGCCTTGGGATAATTTTTCCTGTTCCTTGTGGATTAAATCATTCATTCATTCATTTCACGTGTTTAATTGTGAAATCATTTATATATAAATATATATATTATATATATATATATATATATATATATATATATATGGGATGAATTTCACAATAAAACAAGTGAAATGATATGAATGCTGCAAACCACAAGGAAAAGAAAAACGATTCCAAGGCCTTTCGTGTATTCAAAGCTACACCTCGTCAGGGAATGAAGATAAAAGGCGAGATGCCCATAAATATATATAACGTACAAGTAAAACAAAACAATTAGCACATACTTAAGAAGGGTTAATGAGAGGGCAAAAGAAATTTTAACATGATATCGTCAATTTTATACGTCCCGCACTGTTATTGAAATGTTTTTAAAATGAATAATGCACATTCTAGAATATTTCTTTCTATTATAATCTGTTTTAACAAGCGCTTTAGAACTATCCCACTTGATGCTATGGTACATCTATACATATGGTAAATAAAGCATTGGAAGTATTAGCTGTCTACACTGTTTTCAAAATTAATAAAAAGGACTTAGCAATCAGTAAACTGCTGGGCTTTTTGGGATGAGAAACCTAACCCAAAAAGCCCAGCAGTTTACTGATTGCTAAGTCTTTTATTAATTTTGAAAAACAGTAATATTTCGAAAGTGAGGGGACTTTAGCAAAGTGTTGTGTGTATAGTGCTTATAATACGAGGTTTGAATCGAATTATCCTTTGAGGTTTGAAAAAGCCCTAAAAACACTGAAAATAATGATTCATTACATATTACTAAAGCGGACAATCCAATTCGATCGTCATCATGGACAAAAAGTTATGTGAAAAGATGAATACGTTATGAGTGGATCGTGACACGTACAAAACCTCTAAATAGAGACCCATTGGAGGATGTTAATAAAATGTTTAACAGAAATAAGAGAATATTAAAAAATAACTATAATGGGCTTTCACAGCAGTTTCTTGGTATCAATCCGTCACTACCATATCTGTACGCTTAGTAAAAAACAGTAATAATCCCATGAAGCCTATGTTAGCTCAGTGGCTCCGTAACCTATAAGCTATCAAAATGGTTAGTTAGTTTATAACGCCGTAGTTGGCTCTATTTCTGAGTCACATATTGAAATAGCATGGATCTTATTGACAAACTGAAGTTCCCTAATGACCTAATTTCAAATTGGTAAGCTTCGATGTATGCTCGCTATTCACAAAAGTCCTGTGATGACCTACTTGATTTTTTAAAAGATAAGATCTCTGAATATTCTTTCCCTGTTCAAAACAACATTCTTATTGAGTTAATTAAGCTTTGTGTCAAAGATTGTAAATTTCAGTTTGAAAATAAGTTTTATGCTATGTCGTTTGATTGGGCTATGGGAAATCCCCTTTCACCTGTACTAGCTAATTTATATATGGAATTTTTTGAAAGTAGAATTTGCCTACGATTGCTAATTTGAACTGGTTGGTACAGGTACATAGATGATATTTTATGCCTTTGGCCTAATAATTTGGATGTGGACTTACTTCTTGGTAGGCTCAACAATTTAGTCCCCATCTATTAAGTTTACAGTTGAAAAAGAAAATGATGGAAGCCTATCTTTCTTGATCTAAAAATTTGGAGATGCTCTAATCAGTTCAAATATGAAGTTTACCGTAAGCCTACTAATAATAACTCTTATGTGCATTTTATTCTGACCATCATCCTTCGATTAAATCTATTTTCTCTGCTATGTTTCTTCGAGCATGAGAGTTGTCAGTCCTGAATTTTTAGATTCCGAGTTATGCAATATCATGAATATTGGTACTAAATTATGTTATCCTATTTCATTTTTAGATAACTGTCTTAAGAAAGCCAAGAATAGGTATTATAATAATGTAATTGTAAAGGAATTTCGGCGTTAAAAATATCCTTACCCACCTTACAATGTTAATTTTCATACCTTCCAACTGTACTTAAAGCAATTGCATTAATGTAATCTTTAAGTATAATAATACTGTTAAATCACGCCTAATAAAGAATAGCCCTGATAATGTTGTTGGTTGTGTGTATTCGATCGGATGTACACAATGTAACTCAGTATATATAGGCCAAACCGGTAAAACGTTAGATATAGGGTAAAACAGCATAAATATGCTTGTAGAACAGCTAATACTTCCAATGCTTTATTTAACCATATGTATAGATGTAACCATAGCATCAAGTGGGTAGTTCTAAAGCGCTTGTTAAAAACAGAGATATAATAGAAAGAAATATTCTAGAATGTGCATTTATTCATTTAAAAACAATTTCAATAAAACAGTGCGGAGACGTATAAAATTGACGATATCATGTTAAATTCTTTTGCCTCTCATTAACCCTTGTTAAGTATGTGCTAATTGTTTTGTTTTTCCTGTACGTTGTATATTTATGGGCATCTCGCCTTTTATCTTCATTCCCTGACGAGGTGTAGCTTTGAATACACGAAAGGCCTTGGATCGTTTTTCTTTTTCCTTGTGGGTTTGCATCATATCTATATATATTAGTGGGCCTACGGATCACCAATTTGATGGGGCCAAGAAAACTAGGCTTACTATAATTTTTGAATTAAATTAAAATGAATAATTAGGGGTCACCAGCTTGGGCCTGCAGCCCAAACAAACAATATTTAATAAGGAGAAAGAAATTACTTTTTGTGTTTAATTAGGAAAATAAATATTTGTTCACAGTGATTAACAATTCTATAATGGTATTCATACTATGTTAAAGGTGACAGTAAATGGATTAGGCAAGTAAAACGAAATGCATAGATGAGCAAATAAGCAAGCGGATACAAATGCAGTAAGATAATTGAATACGGTGAAATAATTGTACAGGCCTACGACAGTCGTAATGAGAGAGAGAGTTTGCCGGTTGTTTGCGTACACTTTTGGGTATAGCCTATTCTCTAGGCTGCGGTTACACTATGCGGGCTTCGCGGGAATTGCTTAACACGAAGGCAAGGATAGGCTTGTGGCTTGTAGCCTACTAGAAGGTTTACGGACTGAGCTTCGAAGGATTGCTTCTGCAGGCAGACTGGCCTTGCTGGCGAGAGGATGAGTGTTGAGGGCCGGTAGATACTTGTTGAAAAGGGGACCAACGGAAACTCCTGCAGCAATGATGTTGCTGCTTGCAGGATGAAATTTAAGAGGGCCTTACTTGATGTTAGACTTCGTGTATGCTCGACCGGAGCCTTGAAGGAACAGCGGGCCGCTCTCCGGCCTTCGCCGGAGAGCGGGTGGCGTGACGAGTGGTGTTACTGACGAAGGCGCTGAGGAGAGACTTAACGACAAAACGAGATGGCAAGTGAGTGATTTTTAAAGAACCTGCATCTTATAGGCCTTGGTGACGTCCTCTGGTGGTCATTTTGGGAAATACCACAAAATCTGTTTCCTCCATGGGCATGTTTTATGCCCACGTGTATAGCTTTTGTTTTGATTCCATTATATATATAATATATATATATATATATATATATTATAGAATATACTTTGTGATAGTGTATCGAAATTTGATAGCTTATGTTACGCCATGGTCACGTATAGTAAGCCTGCCAAGTTGGGCGGTATCTGTCTAGCGAGAGTGAGAAAGTTAGGGACAGCCAGATAGACATCGTCCATTTCGCTCTCATTCATATAGATACAGAAGATAGATAAAGCTTGATTCGATTTTGTTTTTAATTCGACAATACAAATTTTCCATTTTGTAAACTATCAGAAAGACGTCAGGATAGTCTCTTCATTTTTGTTTAAGATACTGCTCCTTTTTATTGCTAATCAGATATCCAATTTTCGTTCATGACGAAGCCTATTGGTTTTAATCTTGCATTATTTCTCGTAAAACTTTGTTGGTATTTCCACGTTCATCTGATACACTGAACTTCATAATGTTTGCAGATGATACAACTGTCTCCTTTTCTTGCAAAGATGTTAATACAGTTAAGAATATGTTTCATTCAGAATTCATCGGTGTAATGAAATGGTTGACCACCAATAAACTCTTCCGAAATACCAGTAAAATAAATTTCATGATTTTTACAAATAAAAGAAATGTATTTCTTGATGAACTTAATGTTAATGAAATCGCCATAAAGGAGTGTACTGTAACAAAATTTCTTGGTGTAATGCTAGATAAGAATTTGAAATGGAGTGATCATGTAAATTATATCGCGAAAAAGATTTCAAGGAGCGTTGCTATAATGTTTAAACTTAAAAATGTAGTCCCTAAACAAGTTTTATTTACTCTTTATCATACTCTTGTTCTTCCTCATATAACATACTGCACCCTTGTTTAGGGAAACTCCGCTAACAACTCATTAAATGGTATCTTTGTCATCCAAAAACGAGCAATAAGGTATTATCTGATGCCGATTTCCTTGATCACTCTAGTACATTATTTAAAGAGCTAAACTTACTAAACCTCAATGATATAACCAAACTGGCACATTTCATTTTTATTTACAAGTGTAAGACAAAATCATTAATTTACAATGGGTAAATAGATATTTTGTAACTCATCAAGAAATCCACTCGTATCAGACCAGAAATAGATCAAAGCTTGTTATACCTCAATTTAGATTGTCATCTCAAAAACTACCCATTTTCATTGGATTAAAACTATGGAATGACTTACATGCTGATATAAAAAATATTGTGAATGTAAATTTGTTTAAAATAAAGTTGAAATCCCGATTAATAATGGCATCCTAACAAAAATCTAGGATTAATGTCCACTAATGTTGTTTAATATTGTCCATTAATATTGTAATACATGTTTTAACTATTAATAATACTTATTTACCTATTTATTTATTTATTATTAATTAATTAATAACAACTAGCTGCTTATTTTTAATAAGAGCCCAGTAAAGCCTAAAGCTTAAGGGCCAAGGAGGAATTAGAGTCGAGATTCATAGTTTCAAATCAAATTAATTCATTAAATTTCAGATGATGAAAACGGACAAACTTCTTTTTGGGTTGCTGTGGAAATATTTCAAGATTTCTTTTTCAAAGAACGATCAAGCATTAACCAGAATTCTCAATCCAATGCCAGTAAGTAACATATACTGTACATCTTTGGCCAAAAGCATTAGGCACTCTATGTTATCAGCCACATAAGGGTAATGAGAGAATAATGTTAATTATGTCAATGAAAACATAATACAATTTAATAATACACTTTAATCACTATCTTTTAATCCCTGCTAGAACTCTTTTGGGCATACTGTTGACATGCTGTCTACACGTGTCACTTGCTAATGTGCTCTCATTTTTCTACTCTTACTATTTCACTTGCTAATGAACATTTGTGACTTCCAACATTTTTACCCAAAACTACTCTTTGATGTTAAATTGGATTATTATCTTCAGACTAGTTACTTGAGGGGTCGGGGCCAGTTTAGCAACAATGCCTCATTGCAGGCAAATCAGCATTATGGTTACAATAATGCATGAACCATTATTTTACTGGAATATTACTTCATTATGATTGAAATTAGGATAGTGCTTTTCTGGCGAAGGCTTCTAAACATTATCTATCAGGTCATCCCATAAGTAATGTCGTTTTTTACGATAGATTAAGGTCCTACTCGGTTTAAGCATAAATTTTCCGAAGGTTATATCTAAGAGGAGATCTATCGTGTTTCGCTACATACTTTACAGACCTTGACCAGTGAAGACGCGTGTTTTGCTTTATGTGAACTCCTCATAAACATGGCGGTATCAGAAGAGCATATCAGGCATATAATGTTTCACGAGTTCAAAAAAGGGAATAGTGCTACTGAAGTGACGCGAAACATTCAGGACGTTTATGGCAACGATATTCTGCATGTGAGGAAATGTCAAAGATGGTTTCAAAAGTTTAGGAATGGTGACGGCTGTTTGACAGATGCAGCACGCTCTGGACGCCCTGCTGAGTTTGATGATGACCTGCTGTTAGCCGCACTTGAAGAACTGTTCAACAACTGTCGAAGAATTGGCCCAGAAACTCAATTCATCCCCGTCCATCATCCATCGATATTTGCAGCAACTCGGGAAAGTGCCTAAGTTAGGAAAATGCGTGCCACATGAATTGTCGGTCGACAATCTGAGGGTGCGGGTAAACATTAGCACAGCTGTTCATTTCCGTGAACCCCAAGATCCGTTTTTGCACCGTTTAGTGACTAGTGATGAAAAGTGGATACTGTACCAGAATGTTAAGCGCCGTCGACAGTGGGTTTTGTGCGGACAACCAGCGACAAACACAGCCAAAACAAAATCTTCACCCTCGGAAGGGTTGCTTAGTGTTTGGTGAGATAAAGGTGGTGTAATACACTTTGAAACCTTACCACACAACCAAACAATCACCGCTGAAGTCTGTCAACAACTGGATCGATTGAACACTGCACTAAAAGAAGAGACCACCTTTGGTTAATCGGAAAGGAATCGTGTTCCACCACGACAACGCACGTCCTCATACCGCTCGGATCACTTCTGCAAAAATTGAGGAGCTTGGGTGGGAAAAACTTCCACATCCTCCACACCTTGCGCCTTCAGATTATCATCTCTTCAGGAGTCTGCAAAACTATCTTGACGAGAAACAGGATACTTCTTTAAATGACCTGCACACCAGTCTTTGTACGTTTTTTGCCTCAAAACTGTCTGAATTTTATAAACATGACATTGAAAAGCTTGTAGGACGTTGGCAGAGTGTCATTGATTCCGATGAAAAATATATACTAGATTAAATAGTTTTTTTTTTTTTTTTTTTTTTTCAAATTCCGATCTAAAAACATTACTTATGGGATGACTGATAAAATCCTTGTAGAAGTTTGAGTTCATGCTGCATCACAAAAAAAAAAAAAAAAAAAATCCCCACAATGAGGCATCCATAACCACCTTTTGTTGTTAGAATTATGCAGTTAGAATAAATATCTTGCCCAGTTCCTCTTCTCGCATAAAGAAAGGGCTTTAATATTCCAAACCCTCGTGAAAAAAAACTTACTTTTGTAATTGAAATATAATTTGAAAGGAACCCCGGACAACTTCTAACACTTATTTATTGGCCTACCTTAACGGTTTAGCCGATCAGCCCACCCTGATCGAGCAAGCCGGCAGCACGCAGGTAACCGATCGCCCTCTCCGGAGTGGACCAGAGGTTCAGCGCACTAGTGATGTTGTGTTGTGTTCGTTGTTGTGCTAGAGCGGTACAGTCCGTCATAATGTGTTCAATTGTTTGTGGTGTGTCTTGGCACAGGTGGCAGGTGTCGTCTATGGAGTTGTCTAGTCTGTGTTTATATGTCCGTAAGTTTGGGTGATGTCCACATCGGAATCGTGCTAAGTTAACTCGATCCGATCTGCTCAGGCTGATCTCTGACCTGTTAATGGGTGGCGGCTTCGCACCTAGGACCGCATTCGGACCGAGTCGTGTCAGTGCTTTGTGGGTTAGGTGTGTGTGTATGTGTTTTCTGTACTGTGTGATGTCTGTGGGGCGTGGTATGGAATGGAGTATTTCGTTATAATATATCTCTGGTGTTACCTTAATGGTGCGAGGTGTTGGTGCATGATTGTACATGTAGTGGCAAGGGTGTTGTGGGTTAGTTGTCGCTGCTGCCATGAATTGTGTTCCCCTCATGTTTAAATGTTCCCTAACTTTTAGTATTTTTGTTTCTGTGTGCAGGTGTTCTATTGGTGTTGAGTGCATCCTGTAATGATACGAAGTGCGTTGTTTTGTATTGTTTGTAAGGTGTTTATGTTGTGTTTGAGATAATGGGTGCCCAGCATGGGCTAGCATAGTCCATAACTGAGCGAATATATTGTTTGTATATGATGATGTTGTTTCCTGCTGGTGTCCAAAGTTTGTGCCTGTTAGTACCCTAAGGGTGTTAAGTCTTGACGTACATTTGGTTTTAATGTCCTGAATGTGGTTTGCAAAAGATAATGATGTGTTGTATGTGACACCAAGTATTTTGGTTCTGTGAGTGTGTGGAATGTTGATGTTGTTTAGTGTAAGCTGTGGAATTACCTGGTGTTCTTTTGTGTTGCTTGTAAGCAAGGTGATGGTTGATTTTGTGGGCGCTACTTTGAGTCTATTGTGTGTGAGCCAGTCTTGTATACTGTTTATGTATGTTTGTAGGTTATTTGTAGCGGTGTCGATGTTGTTGTGGGTGGATGTTAGAGTGATATCATCTGCATATGATGATAAGGTAAGCTTGTTATCTATGGGTGTTGGAATGTCATGCATGTATAAGTTGAAGAGTGTTGGTGAGAGAACAGAGCCTTGAGGGATCCCGTTCGGAAAAAAGCTTGTTTTTGGATGACTTGCCATTAAATGTGACATGTGAGTATCTTCCTGAGAGATAGTTGCTCAGCCACCTTTTGGTGTTATTGTGCATGTTTGTGTTGAGTATTTTGTTTATGAGAGGGAAGCGTGGGATAGCATCAAATGCTTTACTAATGTCTATTGTTGCTAATAGGTACGTTGAGCTGGTCTTCTGGAGTTGATGCCATCCATGATGTGCTGCGTGAGGTTAGTGAGTAATGTCGTGGTTGAGTGGTGAGGTCTGAATCCATGTTGAGTAGGCGATAGTGGTATGTGTGGGTTGGTGATTTGTAAGATTAGTCTTTCTGTTACTTTGGAAGGTGTGCATAGTAAAGTAATGGGTCTATAGGAAGCTGGTTCTGTTGGATTTTTGTTTGGTTTGAGTAGTGTAATAATTTTACCTTGTTTCCATATGTCAGGAATAATACAGTGTTGGTATGAATATGTGCTGATATTTGTGAGAGCTAATATTCCTTGTGGGCCCAAGTGTTTAAGGTGTATGTTAGATATGTTGTCTGGTCCAGTAGCCTTCGAATTCTTAATGTTTTTGATGATCTTGGTGGTCTGGTCTGTATTGAAGGGTGTAATGGTCATGTCGAGTCTGTAGGTTTTCTTGTGTCTGTCTGTCTGTCTGTCTGTCTGCATGTTTCTGGTTGTTGTCTCTGTTTAAGTGACTTATCTTTGCGTAGTGATTAACTAGAATGTTAGCTTGTTGTGTGTATGTTGGGATATTATTTTGGCTGCGACAGATAGCCGCGTGTGAGGTGTGAATGCCGCTGTTAGAGTGGGTAATGCTGTTTATAGTCTTGTATAGCCTGTATGATCTGTGGAGTGGTTTAGTGTTATGAATTCCCTGAATGTTTCTGTTTGTTTTCTTTGAGTTTGTTGTTTATTTCTGTGTTGAGCTGTTGTATCTGCTGTTTTATGGCTTCTGTGTGTGGTGTTTGTGTGTTATATTTGAGGTTGTTACGTTGCCTTATGAGGTGGGCTATTTCTCTAGTGTAATTTGGGTTGTATTTCCTAATGTTGCCCTTGGGTATGTATTTGTTTGCATTATTGATAATCTGATTAAATGTCTGAGTGTTGTATCGATGTTTATGATGGGTGTGCTGTTTAATGTGGTGAATTTTCC
The DNA here is from genome assembly GCA_023014485.1 of Bathynomus jamesi. NCBI lineage: Eukaryota > Metazoa > Arthropoda > Malacostraca > Isopoda > Cirolanidae > Bathynomus > Bathynomus jamesi. Next base: position 228,073 of record JAJOZX010006903.1, on the reverse strand, counting down.
TCAGTCTGTATTTTGAACTGTTCCCAATCAGCTTTCTTGTAATTTCTGTAAGTGTGCCTAAGGCTGTTGGGGCAGAGTGTAGAATGTGTTGTAATGATGATGGGCAGGTGGTCTGATGACAGTTGTTTTTCTGTTCTCCATTGTGTATGTGTTGCTAGTGAGGGGGAACAGAACGTTATGTCTGGGAGGAGTTGAGTATCCTGCTTGATGTGGTGTGTGTGTATGTTCTTCTGTATTGTTAAGAATGAAGAGGCTGTTTAGTTGTGTGGCTATGTTGGCGCCTCTGGTGTTGTTTTGGTTGTGCAGGTACCAACTAGTGTCTTTGGCGTTGGTCTCCTCCTAAGATGACATTAGTGAGAGAGGCAAGATTGTGTAACTGTGGATTGTAATTGGCTGGCACATGAGGTGAACTATCTGGTGGGATGTAAATGTTGATTAGTGTGGTGTTGTGTTTTTGCGCGCGTTTTAATGTTAACTGCCTGTATTTCTATCGTGTTATCTGCTTGGATTGTGTTTGTAATGTTTTGGGTAGCATCAGTGTAGCTAATGCTTTTACGTATGTAAGTGATGAGTCCACCCCGTTACCCCAGTACGATCTTGACGGATCGCCGTGAAGTCAGGGATGGGGGCGTTTTGTGTGTGCGTTTTAGTTTTGTTTCTTGTATAAGTGCTATGTGAATGTTTGTTTGTGTACGAATTCCCTAAGCTGCATGATTTTGTTGTGTGAGGCCATCTACGTTGTACTGTAATATGTTAATATTATACTTGTGTGTGTCTCATGGTACTATTGTGTCTATGTCTTTGTGTATGGTGACATGTGTAAGTTGTAGTGGGGCCTGGATTAGTCTTAATGTCGCCAGAGAGTAAGAGTAGTTCGGGGAGCACGCAATTGTTCCCTGTAATTGAAAAAATAGCACGCTGAGAATAGGTCCGGCCCCGGGAGCCGATCGGCACTCTGACCGTGCCACGCAACAGGCCGTCGACTGCCAGTCTGGCCAACCGTAGACAGCCCGCTACACGGAGTGATGGGACGATACCAAAATTTTTAACGATTCCGATACCACTAAAAAGTCTTGATTCCGATTCTCAATATTTTTAAATATAATTCTAAACTTGTTTTTCTGGAAATTGTCATATTTTACTCTGGTAAGATTAACTATTTACATTATGAGTATGGTAATATAAATTATAATAGATTGGTTTAAAAATAAAAATCAACTAAGTTGTAACAATTCATTTTAATCTTCTTGATTACACATCATGGATATACATGTTTTAATGTATAGCTACAATACAATAAAAATGAAATTTGTTATCCTCTTTCATTTAAAGTTTACATTGCAAAACTGGTTTAATTAAAAGTTAAAGAATCGTTTTAAGAATCGGAAATCATGGTACAATTCTCTCGATTCCGATTCTGATTAATCGTCCCATCACTAGTTGAAAGGTCACAAGATAGTTTCACCAACAGTCCAGATGCCTGTTCTCACAAGCGGTTGTAGTTCTTTTCGTGCCACGATGACCCCCCCCCCCCCCCCCATCCCCTAATCATTTTCAAAGTGATTTTGACAGTACATCAAGTACCTTTCATTTTTTCGCAATTAAAGCTTGACTGAGTGAGACCTTTGGAGAGTAGGAGCTGAATCAGTGTTCTCTCCTCTTAATTCCCTTGGGTTTGGTATTTTTATCTTAACAGACGTAAGAAAATTCCTCAGCACTCCATTATTTTCGTCAAATGGGACCAACATGAACAACAATTCTGAACATTTCTTTTCCTTATCAGAGCATTATTGAACAGTTTCCAAAGCATTTAATGTACCGTCAGTTCCAAAAGTAGGAAGACACTAAGACGCACCAACCTTATAACTCGTGTATCCAGATTATTGAAGGCGATGGTACGTGTATTTCAAAAGTTGTTTTTGAGGAAGAGAAATTTTTCAAGACGCAGTTTCAAATATATTTTGCACTTTGTATGTATTTCAAATCCAGCAATTGAATCATTACTGTGGTGTCTATTTACTTTTGTCAACACTGTACATCTCAGATCGTACAAATTCATAGCCGCCTTATTTATGGGTTTTGATTTATAATGAGTGACCAAACCCCCTTGCCATGCATGCTGGTGTTAACTTCATTTTAGGTCAGGCTTTGTTGTCTGGTTGAATCGGATAATTAATTACATTATAGAATCCCTGTCGACGGTTGGGTTATTCAGCTGTTTATTTTACAACGTGCTGGATTCCCCTCAAACACGCGTGAGCCTTGTCGAAAACATGTTTAAAGCGTAATTACCTGTCGAGGAATAAATTAATTAGAGTTGGATTTATATTGTCCCATTTCATGTAGTGGAGTGGATAAGTTCCTATAGACGTGCCACGTAAAGCTAAAGTAATTTACTGAAATCTCATTAGCGACTTTGATTTTCGTATTAGCAAACCTAATGACCAGATATATTTTTTTTGTCATTTATTCTCATACTTTTACTGCAAGCATTACTCACGCTTTATGCGTAGTAGTAACAAACCATATTTCCCATTCTCACGCAAAGATTTTTTCAATCCACGCCTTTCCCGAAGTTCATTGCTAATATTTTTTTTAATATCCGAAACGGCAAACGTCGGGTAACGGTGGGGTACCGAAGACTACCTGGCATCTAACCCATCTCCTGGTCGCTACATTATCACGAAGCAGATAATGGTCACCCATCAAACTACTTAAAACTCAACGTTGCTTACTCAATAGGAAGCAAAGTTACGACCACTGGCCACGATGTAATCCACGTCGATAGGAACTTATCCATTCCACTACATGGAATGGCAAGACAGTATATATCAACCTCTAATTACTTTATTCCTGGTGGTAATTAAGCTTTAAAAGTGTTTCCAATAAAGTTCACACGTGTTGTGGGATTCAGGTTAGGTTATAAAATGAATATTGAATAACGTTAGGCAGGAGACAGGGATTACTGGAATTCCCGTTTTCTCATACCTGATCTTTTTCCGTGTCTCATCTACCCTGTGAACAGTTCAGCATGCTCTCAAAAGCACACTTCTCCCGCTATTCCTCACTACACATACATCTTACACAAATTTTTCAACATTCATGAAAAAAAAAAAAATAAATCATTGATTCTTGGAGAACTGGATTTCCTCCTCCTTCCATGGAGCGGCATTTTTGCGGGCGCTCGCCCTCAGCTCCTCCGTCCTACACGAAAACCAAACAATCATCGACAGGGATTGTATAATGTAATTCAATTTGACAGCAAAGCCTGACCTAAAGTAAAGTTAACACCAACATGCAGGCTGGGGGTTTTGGCCACCCCGAATGACAAGCTCTAACAACTTTAAATAAGGATGATACTATTTCATCCCATTCAAGGATTATATTACCATATCTCAGAGATGGATATAGTATGTCGGGAACACTTGAAAGTAAGTTTAAAATAAAGTTGAACTAACACTTCATATCAGATGTTTCGCAGTAAGTTGTTATTCTGAAAATAGCTAATAAGCCTGGGCAGTTAATCGACGTTGAATGGGGAATTGTGTTGTGCGTCCAGCTGTTGTCGTGACATGTGACCAACTTTGGTGGCCTCCTGTCTGTCAATCTATTTCATCTAAAAATTGTTACGAATGAAACGAGTAGTTAGAAAAATACGATTATCAAAGTATTAAAAATTGTTTTCAAAACTATACGCATATGTTAATACACCTTTCAACACTTATTTAACGTAAGACAAATCAAGCGACACTACTAAATTTCGCCTTAGTTTCGAAACTAAAGGCCAATAAAATACAAATGAAAAAGATGCCAGATTTAATATGAAAATAAAAGGCTAAGCCTTCAGTCCTGTTTAATATTTTAAATTCCAACTACTTGTTTACAAAAATACTATATACAGTACTGATTCTAGCAGTATTTTAAAAGAAAACTAACAACTTTTAAAAAGGTGACTTGTACTTAATGATTTAAATAACAGAAGTTAATAATAAATTTTAAAAATCATAACCCCCATGAGGATTTTCAGCCTCCCAAAACCATTTTCAATGGAGTAACATCAAGATGTCAATAAATCTGAAAGTCAGTAGAGAAATTACGCAAGAGTTAAATAGTTTTAAAATATCGCACTCCATAGCTAGACTACTTATACCATTGGTTCAAGTAATTGGGACGGATGGTGCAATCGTCTATCTATTAGGAATTTGGAAGACAGTTTTTACGTCATACTATCACAGATTTGTAAAAAAAAAAATTCAATGTGCTAAGTAAGCAAGTTCAATCGTGAACAAAGAATATTAGAAGCATGAAAACAATAATACATTTTTTTACGTTGAAATAAACTGTGCTTTCGTGTCTCAGACTTCTTTTTGAGCTTCAGATTTGAGCTGAAAAAACGAGAAACGTTAACATACTTAAATGGTCATAGCTGAACTCTTTAGTTTTAGGGTAACACCCGAAGAAGATCTTTGACATTTTTATACAGTATCCTCCCAGGATAAATAGACCACTCTTGTAAATGAATGGAATAAACCTGTGACATTATCTTCTTGAAACATTGCATTCAGGGAAGTATATACACCCTTTCGAAACAAAGGCTGAAGGTTCTAATCCAAGATGGAAACGTAGTCTTGTGAATTAAGACGTCCCTCTACAAACACAATGTCAGATTTTCCAGAGTACTAAATGCCTACCCATATCATAACGGCGGAACCACTTGGGGATTGAATACAGGTTCTCCATAGTTAGATTCATCATCCTGATTTATCTGAGAATACAACAGTGACAAAATTGAAGGACAAATCTGATTAGTTTTGGCAGTATGTTGTATTCTCAGATGAATGAGAATGATGGATCTGACTAAGAGTTGCACCAATTTGAGATTAAATGCAGGTTCTCCAATGTGAAATTAAGTGGTTCCGCAGTTATGATATGAGCAGGCATTTAGTACTCTAAAAAAATCTGACCTTGTGTTCGTAGAGGGACGTCTTAATTCACAAGACTACGTTCCCATCTTGGATTAGAACCTTCAGCCTTTGTTTCGAAAGGGTGTGTATATTTCCCTGAATGCAATGTTTCAAGATAGTGTCACAGGTTCATTCCATTCATTTAGGAGAGATGTCTATTTATTCTGGCAGGATACTATGTAAGAAAAACTCTTCACATTTGGGGGAAAAAATGACACGAAATAACTTAGAAATAAAATTTACTTGAATTGCAAAGACACTGAAGTTTTTTTGCACATACAAAAACCTTCTAAACAAAGCAAGTAGTGTGATACTTTGAAATTTAGAGTACTTTTCTTAAGGTTTACGAAAATAACAAGGTTATAAAATACTCCAACCATCGGTTGGTAAACAGAAAGTGATCCAGTAAATTTAAGCTATAATAAAACTACAATAAGTTCTCTCTCAACGTTTCTCATTTTAACTTTTACGCAGTCTTCCTCCAAAACAGTATTAATATTAATTTCCTTCAGGACCATACCAAAGTGGTATACTATCTTCCATTCTTATTTCCACTCCTCACTTTTTCTCAAATATCATTTCTCATACGGTCAATCCGTTTTACGACAATCATGCTGTTTAGATTGTTCATCCCAATTTATCCCACTTCTAAAAAACGAAATGTAATGACAAACACGTCTCGCATCCATACATCGTGTTGGCACTAATACACGTTCATGTAAAACTCTTCCTGCTCTCAACCCTTTCCTTTTTTTTCACGCCCCGAACTTGCTTGCCTCGCTTCACTCTATTTTAAATACACTTCCGCACAGACGCCCAAAACGAACTACATTCATAATTGCTTCCTATTTATCTTCATCTACCTCGCCTACAAGTTCACAAAATTTCTTTTTCAATCTCTCGCGTATTAATTCGCTTATACTGCCATTATCATCCCTCAGCGTCTCTTTCCCAACTACTAAAAACAACAGATACACAACATACGTGATCTACTGACTTTCCTACTCACGCGTAAATCGTTATTGATACTTCTTAACAAACGTGGTATGGAACTCTCTAAACTTCTCCAACATCGAATTCAACTTATCAGGTTGAGGCAGAATAGTGGTTCTGTAAGTGTAAAAGTTTGTAAATTTCTTAGATATTATTCTCTCTAAAAACTATGGTCACCCTACTGAATATTTAAGACATTTTTCATCGGGTAAATATAAAAGTTGCTCCAAATTGATCAAAACTAGGGGAAGTGAACAAATCTGAGAATACGTTTCACTCACCCATCGAGTGATTTCACGAACTATAGAAATGAGAAGACCGAGAGAATGGAGAATGGCATTAATTTATCGCAAAAACAAAGTGATTAAAGTTTTAATTAGCAGTAAAAGAAAAAACTATACGCAGATTTAAGTCCGCACATGGGAGACAAAAACCTTCAATATTAAAAATGTCACCTTCGGTTTAGGTAAAAATTCTACATTAATACTTTCATTACATATAAAAAAAAAATGCATAATAGCTAGGCACGGAATAATGTTTAAGAAAACGCAAAAAAGTAGTAGGTTAATAAAGTATTTAACGCTAAGAAAAGATGGTTGGTTTCGACATTCTATCGGCTTACGAAAGGTTTCCTCGAATTAAATTTATTTCATTATCACCATCAAAAGGTCGCATCAGGGAGAGAATTTTTATCGCCATTATCTAATTGGTAAGGATAAAATAACTTCATAGAAAGTAACTTATTTTCCTTCGTCAAAATTTTATATAAATGAAAGTGGTTTTGTACAAAGTTCCCCTAAAGGGTTTCTAAAGAGTATAAAACGTGAACTATGATAGAATATCATCCCTATTTGTGAACATGACGTTTGGTGGAAGAACCTGATTCTTGCTCTTAACACCGTCTCGTAATGATCCATGCGCGTGCGTGTTTTGAAGTTTCACTAATTTAAGTAGTGTGTTTCAAAAGTCCCGGACAAGAAAAGGCTCCTTTTAACCTTTGTTGCAGGAACCTCGTATATTTGCTCATGACACTTCGTTTTGTGATAATTTATAAGTGTGTATAGTTTCATCAACGTATATTGAATGGTTCGAAAGTTATAGCCCAGATAAGCGCAATCCAGTATGACCCATCCAAATTTATTTGGTCAGGGATACAAAAATTACTAATTGGCAATATTCTATTCGGTGACTAACAAAAATTCAGAAACTAAACCCATTCATTAATTTATTAACTAGTAACTTCATGCTTTTCAGAAATCTTACGTTTCTAGAGGATCACTCTCTCTCTCTCTCTCTCTCTCTTTTTTATTTAAACCTTAAAGTGTATTTAGGACTTACCTAAAGTGATAAGTCCCAGGTCTTTGCCCGAATCCTGTTCCAGGAACTATACAAATTCCAGTATTCTCGAGTACCTGGAATGCATAAAACACATCTGCTGCCTGTCCTGCTTCTTTGGCAGTCGCAATCGCCTTCTCAGGCAATCGAATCTGAAAGGAGATTCTTCGCTCAAAATCAAATTTGTAACTAAATACCAAAGGTGGGCAGGACCGAGTTCCAAAAGGACCGAACTCCAGGAACTCGGTCCTTTTCTCAGTGAGGACCGAAATGAGGAGCGACGGTCCATTTTTAAGCAATTCCGGACGGTCTTTTTTAGTGATTTTAATGCCGTGGAGAGGCTCTTCTCTTTGGGGAAGGACGTCCTCAAGCCGAAAAGGTCAGGGCTCAGTGACAGCCATTTTGAAATGCTAGTCTTCTTGAAGGGAAACTCAAGCATTTAACTTAACTTTTTTTCATCATTTATGTATTGTATTAATTATAATTTACGTTGTCTTTAATTTCATTTTAATCAAATTTTTCACTTATATTATATATATAAGGACCGAGGACCGAGTCGTTCCTAGGTCTATCTTCAGAAAGGACCGGGACCGTCGGTCCTTTTTGAGGCCCGGGTGCCCACCTTTGCTAAATACAAAATGTGTAAGTTTGGCTTCTCCTTACACTGCGAAATTTCTAAGGAGACAAATGTTGGGTTCGTCCCCTAAAACACAGTACAAGCCCCAACTATATTCATATCCATAAAGTTGTAATGGTTTCATTTCCAAAACAGATTGCAAAATAGTTTAGGCCTGAGCAGTTTTGAATTTCAGAAGGTTGTGCAAATCTCGCTGACTTGTACCCTGCTGACTTGAAATTGTAAGGTCTCGCCACATAAGTTTCTCTTGGCCAAAATGTTACATCCTGTGAAATTTCAGCTCGCTCTGAGATGATTTAGGGGTTCCCCAAGTCCCCCAAAAAATACCCTATAAGCTCTTGACCAATCAGAATTCAGTGAGCTCTTGCGTACTGAGTATTCATTGCATCTCAACATATTTCGTACCATTAAGATCTTTCCCTGTATATTTGAAAAACATGTAGTTTGATGGTACCAGAAAAAATAGACAAAAAAATCATCGCGTCAAAATCTCGAAAATTCCAGTATTATTGCAAGAGCTTCTTTTCCAACCTTTGATTTTTGGCACGTCCAACTCCTGTCAGTGTGTCGCTGGTCTGCTCGGCAGCTTCCTAATTTTTTCTATGCAGGAAGGAGGGGGCCAAGGGCGAATGCCGCAAAAGCGACCCCCGCCCGAACAGCAAAAGAGCCAAAATCAAGGTCCAGGGTTTTGTATCGCTTCAGACATGTTCTCCTCGTCATCTTCAATAGGATACGTAGCTCCAACGAAGTTTGCTTGATTGAACACGCCCGAGAAACAATCACTGGTGCTTTACTTCCATCAGGGCGTGATGTCATGTCAAACTTTATATACCATCATTGCAAACAAACACTGACGATTCGCCAAAGCGCCCGGAGAGTACACGACCTACTTGTGCCATTCCGGATCAAGTTACGACTTCCCATACGACAAAAACAGCATATCCTACAGGAGGTCTTGGATCTGTACAGCCAACAATATCGGTTTGATGAAACACCGTGTGAGGAGTAACCCAAAAGACCCGTCAAATCAGAAGAAATTCAATGAACTGATAGAGAAGTTGTTCGACATTAGCCACGCTGAAGCGGATCGACTAGTAAATATCGAGTTGGACCGACGATTTCTAGCATTGCAACGAGTCCTCGACTGGGTTCACTGGGTCTGTGGACAGTAAACTCGCTGCTAAGGAGACGAGCACAACACAATGATCATTGTTTCTGCGGTCAATCTGTAGTTGAGATTGTTGCTTCCTTCATTGTAGATTTCCGAATGCTGGTGTGCGTTCGTTGCAGGGCAGCAGAAACATTCTGAAATATGATGGGTTTGCGAGTTGCCTCGTGGTGTGATGACAATCTCATCTCCAGTGTCTTCTTTTGTACTGCTACTTGATTCCCCCTCCCCCTCCTCCCTTGCTCCTGTAGTTGGGATTCCTGCTTTCTGTGCCACACGCTTGGCGAATCAACTAAAACGATGAGCTATGCTCGTCTCCTTGGCAGCAAGTGTACTGTCCACAGACCCAATGAACCCAGTCAAGGACTCGTTGCAATGCCAGAAATCGTCGGTCCAACTCGATATTTACGAGTCGATCCGCTTCAGCGTGGCTAATGTCGAACAACTTCTCTATCAGTTCATTGAATTTCTTCTGATTCGACAGGTCTTTTGGGTTACTCCTCGCACGGTGTTTCATTAAACCGATATTATTGGCTGTACAGATCCAAGACCTGTAGGATATGCTGTTTTTGTCGTATGGGAAGTCGTAACTTGATCCGGAATGGCACAAGTAGGTCGTGTACTCTCCGGGCGCTTTCGCGAATCGTCAGTGTTTGTTTGCAATGATGGTATATAAAGTTTGACATGACATCACGCCCTGATGGAAGTAAAGCACCAGTGATTGTTTCTCGGGTGTGTTCAATCAACTAAACTTCGTTGGAGCTACGTGTCGCTATTGAAGATGACGAGGACATTTCTGAAGCGAAATAAAGCGATACAAAACCCTGGACCTTGATTTTGGCTATTTTTCTTCTGTTGTTCGGTGGGGGGGGGGGGGGCTTTTGCGGGCATTCGCCCTTGGCCCCCTTCTTCCTGCATAAAAAAAAATCAGAGGTTGCAAAAGAAGCTCTTGCAATAATACTGGAATTTTCGAGATTTTGACCGGCGATAATTTTTTGTCTATTTATCTGGTACCATCAAACCACGTTTTTCGAATCTACAGGCAAAGATGATCTTAATGGTATGAAATGTGTTGAGATGCAATGAATACTAAGTACGCAAGAGCTCACTGAATTCTGATTGGTCAAGAGCCAATGGTCTTTTTCGGGGACTTGGTGAACCCCTAAATCATCTCCGAATGAGTTGAAATTTCACAGGACGTAAAGTTTTGGCCAAGAGAAACTTTTTAGGTGGTGACCCTACAATTTAAAAATTTAGATTTTTTGAGGGAGACACCCTACTAAACATACTTTGCATTTCGGATATATTATTCAATTGCAACTGAAGCAACAAAATTTTTGCAGGTGTGTGTTGTGTGTGTGTCTCTCTGCTCGTGTGTGTCCCAAATTCAACATAATACTCATTAAATGTAACAAATATCCACTTTAAAAAAAATTTCGTGTCTATTAACCCTTTGACGACCAATATAAGTTTCTTTGAACTTAAAAGTGTAAGTTTTTTATTATTTACAACTAGATACGTAGTAACTAGTCACTTAAATGACTGATATTTGGGTTAATTTTCCCACAACTAAACAATACCTATATAAACATGTAGACGTATTTGTAGAAACGTTGCAGCATTGTACAATTTATATTATATTTCTGTTGGGACAAATATGTCCCTTGGTCCTCAAAGGGTTAATTGCATACTATTCCAGAGAAGTGAAATACTGGAATGGTAGATAAAATATTAACACACTACTTTCGGTTAACAAAGACAAACCTGTTGATCGGCTCACAATAAATTATCATTGTTCATAAACAATTTCCATTGATTACGCAGCCATTTTACGTTTGACTAAAGTTCAAACATGCCTCCAGCTTAGCATTTATAATAATTAAAAGGAGCCACATTATATCAATACAGTCCCTCTAAACACTGTAAATTAAGGTCAGTTTGTGGTTACAATAGTCCTGGTAAATAGACTCCATCTTACCTGCGGAAAGGCGTACATGGCCCCTTGGACAGTATTACAGGTTATTCCTGGCACAGAATTGAAAGTGTCTGCAACCAATTTGGCTCTATTTGCCAGTGAACCCAAAACGCCTTTCTTTTCAAGCATAAATTGATCATAGGAAGGTTCTCCTGGTTGAGGAGGATTCACCACACATTCCATCACAGCCTGCAAAAGGAGACCTCTAATGGTGATATTTCTATATAGCGTAATCAATCCTACGTTCAATTTAGGATTCATAAGTAATAAACAGGAGAATTTCTAGAATCTAAATGCAATTCGGAAACAAAGTCCACATTAGCTTAGTAATAGGTTAGGTCAAATTAAGTTAGTAATTATGGACTACCTCCGAACTACGTTTGAAGTCTGGACTTGCATACACTAAACTTCATTTCCATCATTCAGTAGAGTGAGACACGGTGGTCATGTAGCTGAATTAAGTGTCTCCAGTTCAAGCATCGTTCCTGTCCCATGTAGAACATGGAAATGGTTTTTATGATATACAGGCCTTGGACTACAGAAATTCTAGTGTAAAAACAAAACAAAAAAAAGCGTCTCACTTGGCCTAAAGTTGTTGGACAAAGTTTGGCCGAAATCATTTTGAGGTACATGGCTTTCACTTGGGGATTGAAGTTAATAATTTCGGCGTAGCCTCCTCGCAAGCCACATTCGCCCATGTAACCTAATAAAATAATTCTACAGATAATGCTCAAAATTTCTGAAAAATATAAAAATATGCCAATATCGATTTCAGCGAAATCTGGTGACGTAATTCTTTGGAAATACTCCAGAATCCAAAATTTGATGTCCTCTTAAATCGTACGACCCTTTTGAATACCTGAAAGTTACATATGAAGGTCGTACCGCACTGACCAGAACTCAAACCTAAGGACCAAGAACGTGTAATGGACCGACAAGAAACAGATTAACAAGTAGACAGACAAATTCTTCCTTCCACTCCATCATCAAACATTCTACGAAGACACACGTGGGGTCGAGGAATAAGACTCAGAAGACACGCGGTTTCAAGCAATAAAAGAACAATGACTAGCCTCAAACCGCGGGATTTCGAATGTTCCTAAGGTTATATAAGGCGCAGTCAGCTTATATTCACTCTCACTCCGTTCATCTCGTAAATTCATCCTTCACGTCATTACAGCGTCAGCTTTAGCCGGCTCCCTTCAAAGCCCACTTCCACAAAAACGCATCATCACTCGAAGTAAGCTAAGTTTTCCCGCTGTTGGCGTTTTCATTGGCCTCTTACATCACACTTCGACTGGTTTACAATCATCCTCGGGACACAGGCAAAGCTCGTTACGAGAAGTCATCCTCAAAGTGGACACAGTACGTGACGTGACTTGGCGCAGCTACAAACCCAAATCACTTCTTCCGGCATCTCAAGAGGCAACACCACCCAGGCCTACGTCTGCAAGATCATCTTCAGGCCATCCGGCATCTCAAGAAGCAACAACACGATCAACGCTCAGTCAACCAACTTCAATAGGACGGTCAACGACACCTGGAGCCTACGGTAACTCATTCTACAGGTTTTCATCGTCCTGGTAAGCTAAGTGCATCTTTTCTAAGTAACTCTCGAAAAGTCTACACCAGCCTACCGCCGAACGGTAGGCTATACTCCCAAAGTATGTAATTAAGCGTTCCAACTGACTCTCGTTAAAGAACGCAGTAGGCCTATTTCCCAATTCAAGTGTCATACCAAAACCATAATCGCGTAGTATCAGCTATTTGTTTCATTCATATAAATATTTACATCCGTTCATTTTATGTGATACATTTGAGTATCCTCTTACTGAAGGCCTAATTCACTTAGCATCATATTATAGCCTTTATATAAATGATATCCGTGTAATATTTCTTTAAAGTATTATTAGGCTCCAGCATCTTGTTTAGTAGGCCACTTATGCGTAATTCTAGCCTACACCTAATCCATTTACAATGTACCAATTTAACGTGCATATTTTCCATCATCATTTATTCAATGTTCATTCATGCGTAACCTTTAGCCTACTTAATCAGAAGGTTACGCATTCTATTCAGTGTACTAAACGCACGTGCATTCTGTGTCATTACTAGGCCCATTCAATGTTCATTCATGGATAACCTTTAGTCTTCATAATCAGCGTGTTACATAATCTCTGTTGTATTATAACGTACATGCATAATTTCTGTAATCATTAAGTTTCATATTTCATGCTGTATCCCATTTTTGTATACCATTAGCCTCTCATAAACGAGCGTATTTCTTAACAACTGATCTGTATAATTCCTTTTATTTACTAATCCTCAGACAGACTTTTCCCTAATACAAAATGTCGTTATAGAATTGTTAAGCACTATAATCATTGTTTATCATTATTATTCACTGTGAACAAATAACAGATTTATTTTCTTAAATACAAAACAAAAGGTGCCTTTTATAACCTTAACAATTTGCTTGGGTGTAATCTAAGCTGGTGACCTCGAAGCAATTCGAATCACTCACATATTATAGTAGGCCTACTCCATTAGCCACTTTCAACCGGTGATACTGTATGACATCATAAATTGTTAACCCAGCCTGTCATTAATAATCATTTGCATCAATTAATCACCAGCATTAAGTTAATCATTATCACCTTAAACGGCTAAATCTAGGTCCACTATAAGCGTTAACATTTCAGTGTTCAGGTCCTAAAATACTTCATCAAATTTTATAAAAAATTGGTGACGACGTCTAGTAACTGCTTTGGCATGGAATTAACTCTTAATACACTCAGAATGCCTAATTTCTTTTTTTAATACGTTCCCCGACTCGTCCAGCTTCTTCAAAGCAGTACTTTAGTTCGTACTTATACCTGTTTTGCTACGACCGAATTATTCATTTTGACGAATATCAAACTTTTCGCCCCCTTACCTTAGAGCTACAGTTCAACGTGGAATCCAACCACAAACCATCAAGGAATTTCGAAATTACAGAGTCCTTGTCCGAACTCAATCCCACGACCTCCCAATCAGCAGCCCACGAAGCACAGATACCCAGGCGGGTATAATACTTTTCCACTATCACTACCGCATTGACCTTATACTGCATATTAAAGATAGATTACTTACAACATGGATGCCCAACTGGCGGTCCGTGAAGCAGCTTTGGCCAGCCATTGGTCTCGAAATATTGGTCGAAAAACCCCCCAGTAAATAAGAAAAAATAAAAATATTAACCGTAAAATGAAAGCAAATACCTGAACATTCGATTCCCACGTTTTACGCATTTTTTGAAGCATCGACGTGTACAGTTTTGTAAAAAAGGTTCACCAAGAAACAAAATTTGTAAATACAGGGTGTCTCAAGTCACTATCTATTTTGAAAAATAATGGGAATTACGAAAAACTGGTTTAAGACATGAAAAATATATTTATTTCAAAGTAAGTGCCACAAAGAATTAGTGCTATTTATTTATCTGTCTCCACATGGCGACCATCAGTGTCTCTACAGAGCTCAAAGCGATAAGTTGTTTCCCGGAACACACTTTCCAGCATTTGCGGTGTTATTTTCTGAACTGCATCGGTAATACGATTTCGAAGTTCGGCTACATCACTAATTCTTCTACCAGTGTACACCTTAGACTTAATGAAACCCAGGCGAAAAAATCTAATGGTGCTAAATCGGGTGAACGTGCTGCCCATGGTTGTGTTCCTCCACGACCAATCCAGCGACCGGGGAAGCATCTGTCAAGATAATCACGTACAATTATTGCATAATGGCACGGTGCTTCATCCTGCTGAAAAACTAGTGTGTCAAGAATGCCATCTGTAAAAAGTTTAGGTTCGAGGAATTGTTCAAGCATGTCAAGATAATAAACCAATTAACTTTTTTTTAAATACACAAATTTGCACCAGAAGTACATATCTTTATGCCAGCATAGCATTTTAAAAAAAAAACATCTGTCACCGAAAT
The DNA here is from genome assembly GCA_023014485.1 of Bathynomus jamesi. Taxonomy (NCBI): domain Eukaryota; kingdom Metazoa; phylum Arthropoda; class Malacostraca; order Isopoda; family Cirolanidae; genus Bathynomus; species Bathynomus jamesi. The sequence continues at coordinate 213,026 of JAJOZX010006903.1, read as the reverse complement.
AGATAGTGACTTTTGAGACACCCTGTATAAAAAGTTACTTTGGTACCTAATATTCCGTGGTTTTCTTTTGACATTTTACTCTTTTCCGTGACAAAATTTCTGGAACAAAATCCATCCATCACTAATTTTATTTTAAAAATTTTTTTAATTAGAAAATTAAAATTATTTGATAATAAAAGGCAATAAATATCGTTTATTTGATCAATATATTTCAGAATAATGTCGCTTTCCCCCTTTGCATTATGTAAAAGTGACACGTTCTGGCAGTCCATTGATGAACTTTTCCATTTGTTCTTGAGGACAATCATCGCGGTGTCCATTTACTTTTGTAAGTAATTTGCTTCAGAAATATTAACAATCAAACGGCTTATAAGCTTTAAATTATATTCTTATTTTCAGATACGTTTGGAGTTACGGCAACAATCAAGAATTCTGTATCATTTCCCCGGATTTCTTAGACCATCCAGGACTGCAAATTTCCTATTTACCTCTCACATTGGTGAAGAATCTCAACCAATATCCTATGTATAGTTTCGAGAAAAAAATTCACCTAGAATTGAAATGAATAACCTTTACTAATAATGACCTTTACAATAACATAAATAATGGTGAAGCTGGACTATTTATTTTATTTAATTTGGCCCTTAAGCTTTAGGCTTTTACTGGGCTTAATTGAAATTAAAATAAATAAAAAAAATAAAAAAATAATTGGTAAGCCGTTTCTTCATATTTTATTTTTCCAAAGGACTAATAAAATCTCAAAAACAAAACCAATCGTCGCTAATTATAAATTTTAGGTTTTCCGGTGAACTTTTTTCCCAAAACTATGTAGGGTCTTCTTGCTACAAAAAAAAAAATCTCAAATAAACTCGATCTCCCAATAGCAAACTCTTGCCGCAATTTTGATCAAAGTTTCGAGCTGTTTTCTACTCCTGATACTATTAACACCACTTCCCGTCCATCAGCAAAGTTAAACTACAATGAGTCTGGGTAGCAGGTGGATGGGAGATCGTCCTCAGAGTCGAGATTATGTAGCGACCCGTGGTTCGCATACCACGTACAACTGTAGCTCCCTCCGTCATATGACGTTACCCCTTACGGAGTAAGCGTGCAGGCAGACAGACAAAATGCAATTCAGTGTGGCCCCTCTAAAATTTTTGGTTGGGCACGCAAGACATTCAAAATAAATACCTAATTAGTTAGTCCTACTTGTAGCTCTTACCTTTTGAGCATGACATAAAGGAGGCCATTTCCATTTCGGCGTAGGCGGGTCCCATTTCCATGAGGACCTTCTTCAACGAATGAAATTCACTGCCTTCTGCATACACATTATCTTGGTACACCTGATGGCGTGATTTCTGTTATTAGGACGTACGGTATCTTCTTTCAATAGAATTTAATTCATAATACAACACCCAACTTTGATAAAATTAGTTAATAAAACTAAAATTAATGCCTACTTATTCTTCCTGGAACCTGATCCTAAAATGATGAATTACCAACATACCGTACATGATTACTATAAATACCCATAACTGTCTGCGAATAATACAGATTGGAAATATTTGAAATTATTTGCAGACATCTGAAAACCATGTGCATAATGGTATTTATAATGTACTTCAACTCTCTCTCTCTATTTCCTAGTACCTGCACAAACGAGTTTTTTCAATTATCCGTTAAAGGAAGGACAGCGCAGACTAAATTTATCAAAATTCGTACCAGAATATTACCTCATCGGCAAATATGAAGAGGTTTTCCTTGTGGGCGAATTTGATGATATCCTGAATATTTTCTTTGGTAAGCACTTGCCCTGTGGGATTCCCGGGGTTGATGACGACCAGGGCCTTGGGAGTACAATGTTGCTTAGCCTCCTCGAGCGACCTTTCCAACTCAGTAACATCCAAGCTCCAATTTCTACTTTCGTTCAAATAGTACCCGATCTGCGAACAGGATCAGAGGGTATTAGAAAATATAGCCATACCTACATTACTTTAACCAAACCTGTCCCGAAATTCTTTTAACCAGACAATAATGTATCTACTCCTCTACCTCCAAACATCGATCCTACTGCCAATATTCAGGACAAGGACAGAGAATAATAATCCTTTGGGGTTAACTTCCTTCGCGAGAGTATGCGACGACGGGGGCCTACAGTGAAGGTCATGTGACGGAAGGGACCTACATCTTCACGTGGAATTCGAACCATCCACGGGTCGCTACATCTAAACGCGGAGGAGGGTCCCCCATCCAACTGCTGATCAGACCAAACTTTGCTAAACTATCGGGAAGCTCGGTGCTGGGGGAGTGGTCCAAAATTTGTCAGTAAACACTAACTTAAGTACCATCGAGTCTCGATACGTTAAAAGTAGCGATGAATCCCTCACTACAAATACAATTTAACGCGTTAAAAACAAGTTAGATACAAATCGATTGTCGATTAATGAAAGCATTCTAAGGTCTGATGCAATCTTCAAATCGTTAACAAAATGTAAAGGTAATAATGGGATTGTTTAGCCTCCTTCGCAACATCTACGGGTCAAATGACGGAAGGACATACGGCTTTACGAGGAATCCGAACAACGGGGTCGTTACATCTGAAAAACCCAGAGGACGGTCTTCCATCAAACAAATCGTTAATCTCGTAAGAAACTGAACAGAATATCACAAAGTAAAACAAGGATCGACTAAAAAAAAAAAAAAAACTATCATACATATTACAAACTTTATTCAACAACCCATTTCCCATGGAGTGGGCACAACGCTTGAACTCTGAACCGATGACAATCGACTATCAATTAGCTATAAATTTCAATTTCTGAATTAAAAGTTCCCATGGTGCGGTCGGTTAGGAATTAGACTTGGAACGTAAAGGTCCCAGGTTTGATTCCAGCCTATTCAGGTGGGGGAAATAAGGAACCAGTAATTTTAAGTAATCGGTTGCTCACCTCAGCAGTTCCCCATAATCTGTGGTAGCTTTAGTTCGTTTCCGCCTGCTGGCTCCTGGGTTAAATCGAGTTGGCCGATTGCCCCGTTAATGCTCGGGAATAAAGGCGAACCTGGGGCTCTCACCGACAGTATATTAATCGAGCTTCCTGGCTGTCACCCTTTTTTTTTTTAAGTTCAATTATGCATACTGTAAAATAATGGTAACGTATAAGTGTGCCCTGAAAAAATGTTGAGAGAACATAAATTTTCGGTTTGGCAGTAAGTGATAAAGAAAAGTTTGGGAATCCTTGATGACTTACCTGATACATGTCAAATTCAGCGAGTGTGGCAGAGTAAAGAGGATATTGCGGAATGGGAATCATCACACCTGGTTTAATACCATTGTCGTGCTTTATCATCAATTTCATTACACTCTGAAAATGTTATGATGAAAAATTAATGTCATGTAGGTTCAAAGACAACTAAAGCTAAGATCCGACATTCGAGCGTGACATTGACAAACTTCATTGCAAATAACGGATGAATAGCATCAATTAACAAATCTCTTAACTCGATATAAAATAACATTGAACAGAATCGAGCACTGCATCATTTCCATTGGGGTTCTCGCTAAAAACTTGCGTAAATAACTGTACGCGAGTGAATAAGAATGAGTAAACTATTATTAAATGGAGCTCGAAAAGAAACGTCAGGTAAATGAAATTAAATTTTTAGTGGAATGCCGTTGACAGTGAACTCCTTCGGAACTTTAATTCCGTTGTCCCCAGTGTCACTTAAGGAATTCCGTTGGCTTTTCACATTACGGCCCAGGAGCGAAAAAGCGAAAATACTACAAATTCACCGAAAAACAAAGTTAAAAATTAACCTCTTGGGAAGAGGTTTGGAGATTCATTGGTGTAGTAACAGGGTGGCGATGGTGGGAAAATGCCATAGGGCCCCAGGGGCCCGAAGGGCCTACTTTATATTCTTCAAAATGGGGGGGGGGGGGGAGGTAAGAATTTTTTTTGTGTTTTTTCCCCCCATTTCCAGCAACTCCACGAAAGAAAATATCAGGTCATCCCATAAGTAATGTCGTTTTTTATGATAGATTAAGTTTAAACTAGTCCTACTCGGTTTAAGCATAAATTTTCCGAAGGTTATATCTAAGAGGAGATCTATCGTGTTTCGCTACATACTTTACAGACCTTGACCAGTGAAGACGTGTGTTTTGCTTTATGTGAACCCGTCATAAACATGGCGCTATCTGCATATCGGGCATATAATGTTTTACGAGTTCAAAAAAGGAAATAGTGCTACTGAAGCCACGCGAAACATTCAGGAGGTTTATGGCAACGATAGTCTGCATGTGAGGAAATGTCAAAGATGGTTTCAAAAGTTTAGGAATGGTGACTGCTGTTTGACAGATGCACCACGCTCTGGACGCCCTGCTGAGTTTGATGATGACCCGCTGTTAGCCGCACTTGAAGACGACTGTTCAAAGTCGAAGAATTGGCCCAGAAACTCAATTCATCCCCGTCCACCATCCATCGACATTTGCAACAACTCGGGAAAGTGCCTAAGTTAAGAAAATGGGTGCCACATGAATTGTCGGTCGACAATCTGAGGGTGCGGGTAAACATTACCACAGCTCTTCATACCCGTGAACTCCAAGATCGGTTTTTGCACCGTTTAGTGACTGGTGATGAAAAGTGGATACTGTACCAGAATGTTAAGCGCCGTCGACAGAGTTTGTGCTGGAGAACCAGCGACACCACAGCCAAAACCAAATCTTCACCCTCGGAAGGTGTTGCTTAGTGTTTGGTGAGATAAAGGTGGTGTAATACACTTTGAAACCTTAACACACAACCAAACAATCACCGCTCAAGTCTACTGTCAACAACTGGATCGATTGAACACTGCACTAAAAGAGAGACCTTCTTTGGTTAATCGGAAATGAATCGTGTTCCACCACGACAACGCACGTCCTCATACCGCTCGGATCACTTCTGCAAAAATTGAGGAGCTTGAGTAGGAAAAACTTCCACATCCTCCAGACCTTGCGCCTTCAGAGTATCATCTCTTCAGGAGTCTGCAAAACTATCTTGACGAGAAACAGTATACTTCTTTAGATGACCTGCACACCAGTCTTTGTACGTTTTTTGCCTCAAACCCGCCTGAATTTTATAAACATGGCATTGAAAAGCTTGTAGGACGTTGGCAGAGTGTCACTGATTCCGATGGAAAATATATACTAGATTAAAAAGTTTCAGTAGTTTTTTTTTTTGTCCTTCAAATTCCGATCTAAAAAACGACATTACTTATGGGATGACCTGATAGATCATTTTGCAGAGGTGAAAGGAAGGAAGAAAGATTAAGATATTTTTTTTATATATTATATTCATAAATTTCATACAAACCTCTCTTTCAAACTCTATTTTCGCTAATAGTGATTTTGTATGTTTTGAAATATATACTCCATCTAGTTAAATTTTTCTCTTCAAATTAAAAAATCTGACCCCTCTTGCTCATTCATTATATGTGATTAATTAGACAGAGAAACTTAATAGGCTTTACATATTTTGGTTCCAAACTAACCATAAACGTTGTTGGTTTGGGCAGGGCTGTGGAGTCGGAGTCGGAGTCGTGGAGTCGGAAGCAATTTTGGTGGTGCTGGAGTCGGAGTCGGTAAAAATGTACCGACTCCGACTCCGACCTCAATATAAATTTTAATAAAATATGTTTTTGTGTGTGATATCACTGGCAGCTATGGTGGTTAAACCACTTAAATAATAAACACAATGTTTTCCATTTCAGACACTAATGCCATTAATTCATTTTTTCTTTTCAGATAATATTTTTTATTTTTAATGCTTATTTAATTTCGAGTTCTTTCTAAATTTCATAAGTTTTTAACTTTCAAGTCGAAAACCCCTTTCACAATGGCAAAGACACTTCCAACAAAGTCAGCAGTTTTTTAATATTTTACAATAACCACAGATGGGAAACATTTCGTGTGTCAGTGTATGATAGAAGATGATGATGATGATGATGATGATGATGAAAAATTGTGTGAAGCAAAAATCAGTGGTTTTACTGGCTCTGATAAAAATGCACCAACCAGAGCATCAAATTTGAAAAGACATTTGCAGTGTTTCCATCCCAAAATTTTAGAAGTTGTCATTGAGAAAGATAGTAATAAAAACCTTCCAACTACTTCAAAGTTAACAAAAGATCAGAGATCTACTGAAGGACAAGCACCACTTACAAGATTCTTTACTACAGACAAAGTTACCGTAACAATGACCACAGATGATGATGCTTCACGTGGTGGTGATCAAATGCCTCTTGTGTAATTATCATCATAGCAGATTTAGAATTAATATACCTTCGGAGTCGGAGTCGGATAGACAAAAAAATTGAGGAGTCGGAGTCGGTTTTTTATGTGCCGACTCCACAGCCCTGGGTTTGGGGATGGGACCTCTCCGCCAACTTAAAGTTTACAATTTCACTGATGGGCGTCCCTCCCAGGGGGAAAGCCCCCCTATCAGTGAAATTTTGCCATGGGCCATTCCGCAACTAGCTACGCCACTGGAGAGATTCCTTAAATTTATTTCGGAGAATATATTTTCGTAACAGTTCCAAGGGTCATCACAAGAAATAACGAAAAAGTCATACGAACAAAAAATAATTCGATATTTTTTTTCTTTTTAAATCTTTGAGAACTGCAGGAACTGCGTAAAACCAATGTGAGCATTAAGCCTCTGGGCTTAGACTAAATTCTGTAAATAGAATTCGCAGAAATTGTTTCGTTTCAAAGGTCAATGTGAATCGGGCTAACGGAAATTCCTCGACGTGACATTTATCGAAATTTTTTATATAGTTAGACTTTGATTAATTCAGGCTAGGTTAACTCGTTTAAATTAAAAGGTAGATTAAATTAGTTTATTTAGAGTGTCCGACGAAATGTAAATAAGCTACGAATTGATGAATCGGAATGAATTAATGTCGAGGAAAACACGCACGAACAACAGTAAGATAATATTAGGATCAAGCCTTCATACCCTAATGCCCTCAGACGCGCCTGCGCAGATGACAATATCCTCCCAGCTGGAAGGGAAACCGTCCCTTCTTTCGATGTATTGGGCGATGTGCCTCCGAATGGCTTCGATCCCCGGCGAGTCGCTGTACGAGCCCAAAGACCCTCCTTTGCAGCCCTTGAGAACGGTTCTAACGCGCGACTTCACATCTTCAGGGTATTTAGGGTCATCCAAACTCGGGCATGAGGCACAGGGAAACGACCTGAAGAAAAAAAAAAAATTAGTTTAGTGTAATAACGTCTGAAGTTGTTTAACCTCAGACGGAAAGGTCACGTGACGTTTGGGGAAACCACAGCTTCACGTGGAATATGAACCATCTATGGGGTCGCTACAACATTTGAATGCAGACAAGTCAACCACAGGGTTAACAATGAAAAACCTAACCCCCTCGCCCCCCCAAAAAACCCCCGACTAAAAAAATTATAGATTGTTAATTTAAAGGAATAAGAGTCAATAATTCAACAGTATTTGATACATTTGCGAGAAAAGTAATACATTAACTCGCTATTCGTTTAAAATTTAATTCTAAATCACCTAAAAACTACTTGCATTCCATTCATAATGAATAATGTGGACAATGTTGTGCAGGCCTTCTACCTTGAATAACTGGTTAACTAGCTGCCATCTCGTAGTAGGAATGTACAGAGGGTTTACAAAAGTAGACACCTTCGGCTTTTCTAGTTTTTGATTTGATAATGAAAATCAATAAATAACAGATTAGGCAGCTTTTAGTTTAGGATTGTATAGTCACAGCGTCCACACTGTTGCTACAATTTATTTCACACACAAAAAGCGTGTGCATATTATATATATATATTATACACACAGTAAGGTCGCATCCAACTGCTACAAAGAAATGCTCAAGGACCACCAAAGGAAAGCTCAGCAGGCTAAAATTACAGACTTCCTGATAATTGCAACAGCTGACGAATCTAATAACCTACAACCCTCAACTTCCAAACAAACACCTCAACAAAAGTGGATGCGTACTCCTTCCTGCTTGCGTCTCAGAAATTCCACTAGAGAAATCTGATTCTGAATGAGAGTTCTTTTCCTTCTGTTTAAGTTTTTTCTCAATTTAAGTTTTTGTTTAGTGTTTACATGAACTTTTTGTTTACTGGAAGTTTTGTTTACCTGTTAACAGTATGTTTGATTAAATCTTTATTTCGGGTCTAATGTTTAATATACTGTACTTTGAAACTACGTTTGTGTATCATTTTCCTCGAACGCGAACTTTAACTTGACGTAATACTATTTTCCTCTTAGACTAATAAGTTCGCCGAACGCGATTTTCTTGCATAGGTTAACCTAACCCTATTTTCCCATAGGTTATTAAGTTCGCCGAACGCGAATTTGCCGAACGTGTGATCTTGACTTGATACAAGCCTCGCGTTGGAGGCGACCTTACTGTATATTTTTATATATATATATATATATATATATATATATATATATATAATATATATATATATATATAAAATGTTATAATGTTTCAGACCAACAAAGACCTAGGATCCACTCATGGCTGGTCTACCTAACTGTGTTCGTAATTGTGTATGTCCTCCGTGGTGGCGGAGGGGACCTACAATTTTACGTGGGTTCCGAACCACAAAAACAAAAGAAATTTATGTAACAACTTCCTGTACATTGGCAACGACCAATTTTGCAAAACTAAATAATTATCAATTTAAAATTAATTACTTATCGATTTAAAACTAAAGATAGAATCTCTGGATCCAGAGGATCAAGTCATAATAGACTACTATCCACAAATATGTTACACTCTATATCTATTTATAACCGACATGCAAATACATGGTGTACATAAAGTCAGGATCTATTTGTGAAGCACTTGGAAATTATATGGAATTCAATCATAAAATGATAAAGTGGTAACATTTATTAAATATTAAGAGTAGGATTCGACGTGACGCCCATCAGTATCTCTGCACAGCTCAAATCGTTCCGCAGCATTTCTAAACACATTCTGGAGCATTTGCGGGGTTATGTTATCTGCAGCAGTTCGTATACGTAAGTTTTCAAGACTCGTAATCTTCGTCTGATAGACGTGCGATTTGATAAAGCCCCATGCAAAGAAATCTAAAGGGGTTAAATCTGGTGATCTCGCTGGCAAGGTCTGTTGCTTCCGCGTCCGATCCAGCGATTTGGAAAACGTCCATTTAGATAATCCTGAACAATTTTGGCATAGTGACAAGGAGCACCATCATGTTGATAGACGACGGTACTAAACAATCCTATCCCCAATCAGCTGAGGTTCAAGGAATTGCTGCAACATGTCCAGATAAATAAGCCCCGTAACTGTAGCTTCAGCAAAGAAAAAAAGGACCATAAACCTTAGATTTTGTTAAACCCATCCAGACATTAACTTTAGGTCTCTCTCTCCCAATTTTGGACGAAATCATTCGGTCTTTCATCTGCCCAAATTCGACAGTTATGGCGATTTACTTTTCCACACGTATGGAAAGTGGCTTCATCACTAAAGAGAATGTTGTCCATTAAATTATCACTCCAGATTTGTTCTACGATATCAGCACACACAGCACTTCGTGGAGGGAAATCTTCCTCATGTAAATCATGTAAAACCTGCAATGATAGCTTTTCTTCTGCAAATTAACTTTCAGAATTTTGTGCACAGATGACGTCGGGAGGCCGAGTCTGTGTGATGCAGCACGAACGGACGTACGTGGCTCCTCAGTGATAATTCCGCGTACTGCATTCACGGTAAGATCTGACATACACGGTCGTCCTGATCTTGCTTCATCATTTACAGATCCCGTTCGTTTAAATTTGTTCACCAATTTTCGTATTGTCTTGTCTACTGGCCCGGCTTATGAAATCTCCTTCTGAACTTCTCTCTGAAGTCATTGTATTTCTTTCCCTCGATTCGCCAAATTACTATCCACACGCTCTTCTGTATTCATTCTAAGGGCTTCTGAAAAGAAAAATAGAAAAAAATAATTATTTCACAAAAATAGATCCTGACTTTATGTACACCCTGTATATCAGATCCAAAGAATCCAGTCAATTTCATTACGGTATCCATCAATACTAGTACCTTCCCAACGAAAAATAAGTCACGGTCCATATCGATTGCGGACCAAGTCAAAATTTACAACCATATACATTACAATATATACACTTAAGAGGAAAAGTGTAGGTGTGGCTGTAAAGACTGTACAGCAGAGGTGCACAAACTTTTTTGATGCGAGGGCCAAACACCATCTGTTTTATAAGTAGGGGCCAGATATATAGATATTCTATTTTTTAAATATGCTTTTTATAACCAGGGTAATATTTCATATTTTCTTTGGGTAGCTACCCTTTTCATGTGAAAAATGTTAATTGAAAAGACCCGTAGGGGCCACATTTGGCCCGCGGGCCAGGGTTTGTGCATCACTGCTGTACAGTAATGTAGAAATGAGTGTGCACCCATTTTGGGTCTCCCATTTAAAGGTGTTTGTGGGGCAAGTGAAGATCATGAGTTTTTCAATACCTCACAGTACTATGGGGGGCACCGCTAGGCAGAGGAATCTCTTTAAATGGGTGTGTAAGGACAGAGTATATCCCCTAACCCAAGACGCTGCCTCCCTATATCCACAGCACTTGTGTTGAGCTGTGGGATCTATCACCACAAAGCCTTAATTTTACTACCTTAAACTATACCCAATCTATCAACATATGCGTCTAATCGATTTTTTAAACATGTTTATAGACGTGCTACTAATTACTTCTACCGAAACTATTCCAGCTATTTACTATTCTATGCGTAAAAAAGTTTTTCGCAACTGCTGTCTCGAACCTTCTACTTGTCAACTTACACCTTATTTCTAATCCTATTATATTGAGATATTTCGAAAAAGCTATCTCTATCTACGTTATCGAACCCATTCATAATTTTGAAAACCTGGATTAGATCACCCCTTAACCTTCTAGTCTCGAGTGTTGTCAATTTTAACTCCTTAAGCCTATCTTCGTACGACTTTGACCTAAGCGACGGAATCATCTTAGTTGCTCGTCTTTGAACTCTTTCGATTTTGTCTATATCTTTGCGCATATGCGGATTCCAAAATTGGCTCGCGTACTCAAATGGGGTCTAACTAATGATTTATAAAGAGGAACTATAATATCGCGCGATTTGTACTCAAAATTTCGAGCTATAAAACCTAACACTTTGTTCGCCTTATTGACCGCTGCTGTACTTTGTTTCGCTACTTTTAAATCACCAGTGACTATAACTCCTAGATCTTTTTCCTGCTCTACGCTTGTTAAATCTTTCCCCGACATACTATACACAAAATTACCGTTACGCGAACCTATATGCAAAATTTTGCACTTATCAACGTTAAATCTCATTTGCCATGTGACTGACCAATCAACGATTTTATTCAGATCTTCCTGAATTTTACCTCTATCTTCGTCATTAATCGCCCTACCACCCAGCTTCGTGTCATCCGCAAACTTTGAAACTGTACTGACTAGGCCGACATCTAAATCGTTAATATATATAAGAAAAAGCAAGGGGCCCAATACAGAACCCTGAGGAACGCCACTCGCTACATTAGCCCAACACGACTCCGCTCCATCAACGACCACCCTCTGTTTCCTACCTCGCAACCACTCTTCTAGCCAATTTATTACTACACCCCTGATTCCATGAGCCTTATATATATATATATGAAAAATTTCACGAAAGTAACGTGAAAAATATTTATGATGAATAAAATCACGAAGGAAAGGAGACACAGAATGGTGCTCAAGCGCTTTCGTCTGACATGCTCAGGAACACTGAAGTACATAAAGTTGCAACCTATATATAGGTTACAAAAAATATACATACATACATTATATATATATATATATATAATATATATATATATATATATATATATATATACAATAACGGAAATAAAATTTAAAATTAAAGGATTGTGGGAGGAGCATACAAGTTTGTAAGGAAAAAACTATCGATTTTTAGCACAAGATCAAATGAATTGTTTCCAACCAATGTTAAAAACTACCGATTTTTAGCACAAGATCCAATGAATTGTTTCCAACCAATGTTATAAAAAAAATAAAATAAAAAAATATACAAATTTATACTCGAAATCTGCCCGGGTTTTAGCACCCTGCCCTTCCTGTATATAAAAATAAATTTAAAAATAAAAGTTATTAAAGTAGCATACAAGTTTACCAAAGATTTAGCGTTCTACCCTTCCTTCAGAACAGATTTAGATAAGAATGGTAGAACGCTAAATCTTTGGTAAACTTGTATGCTACTTTAATAACTTATTTTTAAATTTATTTTTATATACAGGAAGGGCAGGGTGCTAAAACCCGGGCAGATTTCCAGTATAAATTTTATTTTTTATTTTTTTTATAACATTGGTTGGAAACAATTCATTGGATCTTGTGCTAAAAATCGGTAGTTTTAACATTGGTTGGAAACAATTCATTTGATCTTGTGCTAAAAATCGATAGTTTTTTTTTCACCCCCGAAACAATTCATTTGATCTTGTGCTAAAAATCGATAGTTTTTCCTTACAATTTGTATGCTCCTCCCACAATCCTTTAATTTTAAATTTTATTTCTCCGTTTATTGTATATATATATACATAGATTTTTTTTTCTGTAACCTAGTATATATAGGCTGTAACTCTATGTACTTCAGTGTTCCTGAGGATGTCATTAGACGAAAGCGCTTGAGCACCATTCTGTGTTTCCTTTCCTTCGTGATTTTATTCATCATATATACGTATATATATATATATATATATATATATATATATATATATATATATACAGGGGTTAGACAAAATAATATGAACACCCGCCGATTTCACCGGTTATCTTTACGGACTGCTCAGACACAAAGTAAACGGTCAAATGACTGGCAAACCTATTTAAATGCGTAACAGAGTGTATACGTCATGTTATAACCCTCACGTTGTTTTTACAGATCTGAGTGAATTATGAATTAGCAGTTATGAAAGACCTGTCAGACTTCCAAAGAGGGCAAATTGTCGGAGCGCGGATGGCTGGTGCATCGGTGACGAAAACCGCTCAGATGTTCAATGTATCCAAAAGAACTGTCTCTATGGTCATGTCTGCATACCAAAACCATGGAAAGACAAGCACCGACAAATGCAATAATGGACGCAAGAAGAAGCTGTGTGATTGAGACCGCCGGGTGCTAAAGCGCATTGTTGCAAAGAACCATAAGACCACAGCTCCAAAAGTGACTGCAGAGCTTAACCAGCATCTTGCAAGCCTGGTATCGACCAGAACTGTACGTCGCGAGCTCCATGGAGCTGGATACCATGGGAGGGCTGCAATTGCCAAACCCTTCCTTTCGCACATCAACATTGAGCGGCGCAGAAAATGGTATAATGACCATAAGAATTGGTCAATGGACCGATCGGAGAATGTAGTCTACTCCGACGAATCCTCCTTTACGCTATTTCCATGTTCCGGTCGAGTTTACGTCTGGAGACAGCCTAAAGATGCTTATGACCCCGACTGCCTGACCCCAACCGTTAAGCATGGAGGCGGATCTGTGATGGTTTGGGCAGCAATATCGTGGAATACTCTTGGCCCAGCTGTAGTACTGCATGGTAGGGTTAACGCCCAGGTTTATCTGTCAATATTGGCTGACCAGGTCCATCCCATGGTCCAAACGCTGTTTCCCAGGATGATAATGCACCAATCCACACCGCTGGGGTCGTTAAAAACTGGTTTGAAGAGCATGTTAGTGAAGTAGAACGCTTGGATTGGCCTCCACAATCCCCGGATCTTAACATTATCGAGCATCTGTGGTGTCAGTTGGAGCAGCAGGTCAGAAGCCGATTCCCACCGCCGGCGTCTTTGGAGGAACTGGAGCAGGGTTTGCTCGAAGAATGGTTCAGGATTCCTCTAGCCACTGTCCCAAAGCTGTATGAATCAATTCCCGACGCATTGCAGCTGTTATTGCCGCTAAAGGAGGACCAACTCCATATTAAGAATAAAAAACCGCCATTTATCAAGGTGTTCATATTATTTTGTCTAACCCTGTGTATAATATATATATATATATATATATATATATATATATATATATATATATATATACACACACTTCATGCATGAATCCGCATGACTTTCAAGATTCATGAATGATATTTCCACGGCGTTCCACCAGATAAGTTTGAATTAAATGCTGATCATTGCCTCAAGTGCGGTAAGGTTAATACTGTACACAAAAAATATCTGGACACAGAGTCACGAGTTTCTTCGGTTATTTGAATGGATTTTATATATATATATATATATATATATATACTCATGCCCCGTAGGAAGTGGACGCTTTGTTTCTCTCTCTTATTAGCATCTAAATAACAAAGGAATAATATCTCCGATTTATTCCAGCTGAATCGTGTATGAAATGTCAGGAAATCCGTGGATACAAGGCAAGCGAAATTTACCGTGTAAATAAGTGTAATATAGTTTACAAAAAAAAAGTTTATATATATATACAGGGTGTCCGAGAATTATCTGTACAATTTTTGGCTGTTATTAAAAGTCAACCATGAAGTGTAGAAATTCCAGTGTTGTCCCATTTTACAGAGAATCTCATTAAGTTTTTTCTGATACCAAGTTTTGACAAGTTTTTTAGAAATTCCACTGTGTCCGAACATTATCTGTACAATTTCATCTTTTAATAAAATTCTTGATAACACACGTGAAATTCTTAAACAAGATTATTTAGAATCTGTATTTTCAAGTTTTTTATTAAAGTAGCGTTGTTACAAGCATTCGATATGTGCACCATTAGTGATTCGCAAAACATCCAATCGATACTCCAAATGTTGCCATGTACGCTGCAGCATATCCACATCAATTCGCTCAATAGCAGCTGTGATTCTTGCTTTTAAATCATCAATGTCGGTCACCGTGTATATATGTGTATGTATATATATGTATATATATGTATATATATATATATATATATATATATATATATATATATATATATATATATATATATATATAATATACTGGTCAAAAAAAGAAACGCAATTAGCTTGCATATGGTGTAAAATTTAAGTTGTTAGTGGTATCACAGTTTCAAGATTATGGTTAAATGTTTGTTCAAATCTTTTAAAGCCACTTAGTGCATGTTTTTAAACCTGACTAATCCCGGCTAAGACGCCATTTTGTTACAAACAATAAACAGAGATTAAATTGAATGTATTCTTTATGAAGGCATGCATTTTTTCTTTGACTTCACAGAATACACACTGCCCGTTGAGAAAACCAAACTTTTTCCCGCGATTGAGGCATGCCACGACTCTCAGAGGTCAACAGAGGTCGTGCCTTGGGCATGTTGGATGCAGGCATGTCTGCTGTCCAAGTTGCACAACGAATGCATGTGCATCCCAGCACAATCTCTAGGCTTGTTAGACGGTACAATGCCACAGGAAGTGTTCAGGATCTGCCAAGTCGTGGGCGACCTCGTGTGACGACCCAACGCCAGGATCGCCACATTGTACTGCAGCACCTGCGTCATCGGCAGCGGAATGCTCGTCAGACAGCCAGAGACACACCTGGTATCCACAACAACAGAATTAGTGACCAGACCGTCAGAAACCGACTCCGTAATGCAGGACTCCGATCCCGCAGGCCTTACAGAGGTCCTTTTCTCACTGATGCAAGAAGGCAACGACGCCTGCAATGGGCCTATCAGCTCTGACTGCCCAGCGCTACAGGGATGAGATTCTTCACCCACATGTTCTTCCATTCATGAGGCAACATCCAGAATTGGTGCTCCTGCAACAGGACAATGCCAGACCTCATGCAGCCAGGATAGTGCAGGCGTACCTGCAGGGACAACAGGTGCAGATCTTACCATGGCCAGCCTTCAGCCCAGACATGTCACCGATAGAGCACGCATGGGATGAACTTGAACGGCGAGTTCGCAGACGTCAGCATCAGCCGCAGAACATCAGGGAACTGACCAATGCAATTATTGAAGAGTGGAGGGCCATCCCTGTTGTTTTCCTGCAGAGACTGTTGAGGTCGATGAGGGCCAGACTCCAAGCCTGCATTGTGGCCATACGCGTTATTGACTGTTTGTTATGTTAAAGAATCATTTACTATATACTGAGTCCTCATGTTTATTAATAAATCTAAAAAATTGCGTTTCTTTTTTTGACCAGTATATATATATATATATATATATATATTATATATATATAATATATATATATATATATATATATATACAGGGCGTCCCAAAAAAATGTACACACACTTTAAATAATTATAAAGGCAGTGTTTATTAAAATACATTTCATTTTCAAAATGTAATAGAATCTACAGACATTATTTAATTGTTTTGTCAACGCCTGTTTTCAAACTGACGTCCGTTCTGGTCCAGGCACTGCTGAAAACGCGAAGCAATGGAATCGCAAACATCACGAAACATTTCGTTGGTATTTGTGTGCATTCTCGTTCAATGGCTGCTCTCAATTCAGCGACTGTTGCAGGTTTTATAGCGTAGACTTTGTCTTTTAAGTATCCCCATAAAAAAAGTCTAGTGGTGTGAGGTCTGGTGAACGCGGAGGGTATTCTACGAAACCCCTTCGTCCAATCCACATCCACATCGTGCCAAGTACCACTCGCAATACTCCACTCTTCGGTCCGGATCATCATCATCATCTTCATTAATAGCATGGACTAATCTTGGAATGTAACTTTTCCATTGACAGCGCTTCAAAATGCGTTGGACAGACGATTCTGAAATTCCTACCTCACGACTCGCTTGCCGCACAGATTTTCTTGGACTTTGGTGATACGTTTCCAGTACTCTTTCTTGCTTTGTGGGGCTTGTCGATGTCCGTGGTCTTCCGGAACGCTTCTTGTGGACATTCTGAACAGTTCCATCGGCTTCAAACTTCTCTAATTCGAGTGATGGTAAGTCGCGTTGGTGGATCTGTTTGAAACTCCCTCCTAAACTGTCTTTGCACTTCAACTGCGTTTTCACACTTCCGGTAGCATTTTAGAATGAATTTCCTTTGTTCAAAGCTTAGTCTGACTGCCATTATTAATTCTAATGGGTTTAACTTGGAAAGAAAGAAACATCAATTGAGCTATCAGCTGTTAAAGTGTGTATACATTTTTTTGGGACGCCCCCTATATATATATTCAATCGAAATAGTCACCCGCGAAAAGTTTCGAACAATAAGAAAATTGTCATAAAACCAAACTTACGTGTTTGGACTGACTCTCACTCAAATGGTTTATTTTTTATTTTTTATTTATTGAATGATTACAGTGATAGATAACGTGCATGGAACTTATGCAATTCGGCATCGACTGAAGAAATTAGTCCTTAATCTCAGTCTGAACCCTATAACCACTCCAACAACAGTGTGTGTGTGTGTGTGTGTGTGTGTGTGTGTGTGTGTAAAGTAACAAGAACTAAGATTAAGCAATGAAACTTTGTCTAACATTTAATCTTAATTTTTTGTTAAAAATCTGAATTAAGTGTAAAACTGTAATTATAAATTCTCGAAGACACATTTTCGAAAGTTGTCAGGAGTTAATTGGTATCATCCTCCCTCACCAGGGTCACCCATCGTACTACTAAACACGCAACGTCACAGGGTGTAACAAGGAGCGGTATTGCCAAGACGTAAGCCCAATTTAGCATAATTCAACCAAATTATCACTTAACTAATAGGCCCTTAACATAATCCAACCAAATTATCACTTAACTAGTAGGCCCTTAAAGTACAAAAGGGGATGGGTTGAGACATTAGTCAAACCGGTTGCCAACATCAACTTCACATTCTTGAACGAGAAAAGAACGTGACGCGTGATATGAAAGCGCAATCGCTTCTTGCGCAACAGACGCCGACCGGTCGCACCTCTAACAAAATTACCATTAATTGCTTAATCTCATTGATACGAACGAGAAGACAAAGAAAAATAGTTCGAATCCTAATGGATCTATAGTAATTAACTCGGATTTAACACCTTTTATTCTATATTATATATATATATATCAGTGGCGATTTCTTAATGAATGCAACGCATGCAATGCATGTGTTAAATATGTTCTCTTTTCAGATCTAAGTAAGGATTATAATTGACAAAAATAATTTTCAGAAACTAAAAATAGTCTAAGGCTTCAATCACGCATGTACTGGCTATTGGGCGGTGTAAACAAAATTATGTCTTATTTCATTAGACAATTAAGAACATTTTTCTGTACACAGATCGAAATACTTGTAGCTAAAGCATTCACTAATTCAGTCTGGAACAGAAAAATGTTCTTAATTGTCTAGTGAAATAAGACATGATTTTGTTTACACCGCCTTGCCTTGGGCAATTTTTTAAGGAGACTTCTCACTATCCATAAGATATTTTTTGAGCCTCATAGCTAAATTCAAAAGGCAATATGTTTTAAAATATGCTTAGAAAATTTACTTAATATTTTTACTAAAAATAATTAAAAAGCTTTGTTTGATTTTTTTAATTAATGAAAATATACGGCATGCATTCAGTTTTATAGGTGCATTCACCAAAAAGTAACATCTGGCAATTCTGACAAGGCTTCTTTCCAGTACCACAGCCGCAAGCATCCACTTGTGTTCGGTGTTCCCTTTTGTGCTTTAGTTATTTTGGATAATTTCAGTTAAATAAATTATAGCATTGTAGTGCCCATAATGACTGACGATGTGTTTAATCATTGAAGACTAGAAGATTTTACTCACTCTCTTTTGATGAGAAAAAGCGCATATTGAATAATGGCAGACGATTCCACATTTGAATTTAAGCAAAGAAATAAAGGCTTCACTAGGAAATTTAATCCTAAGCTGTATGATGATGTTCCCTGGTTATGTGGAAATATTTCAAATAACAAATTGTACTGTTGGTCGTGTTTCCTATTTTCGAGAGATAACTCTGTGTGGAATTCTGTTAGTCGTGGATACGACGATTTAAACAATTTACATACTGCAATTTCTCGCCATGAAAAATCTCTTGCTCACATAAATGCATTTGTTGATCTTAAAACATTTGGAAAGTCAGAAAGAATTGATTTAATACTCGACAAGCAGAAATCAGTTGCCATTTCCAGACATAACGAAGAAGTTAATAAGAATCGAGAAATTTTGAAACGTTTGATTAGGATAACATGTTTTTAGGTATGCAAGAATTAGCATTTCGCGGTCACAATGAAGAAGAAAACGCTGACAATAGGGGTAACTATATTGAATTGGTATTTTGTATGGGAGAATTCGATGAAAAGCTTCAAAACCATTTAAAAACTGCGACTGTTTTTAAGGGAACATCATCTGCTATTCAGAATGACATAATTCAATCTATTAGTGCAGTTATGTTAGAACAAATAAAACGTGAGCTTATCGACTGCATGTATGTGGCGATTTTATTAGATGAAACATCTGATGTCAGCTGTTTTTTCTCAACTCTCTACTGTTGTTCGTTATGTTAATAAACATGGAGAGATTTGTGAACGATTTATAAAATTCAATGACGTCAGCAATGATAGAAGTGCAGGAGCGATTTCTGATTTATCTATAAGGCAACTAGGTGAACTGGGCTGTTTGAAAAAATTAGTTGCTCAAACCTACGACGGTGCTGCTGTTATGGGGAGCGATCTTAATGGAGTACAAACAAAGATTAGAGAAACTGTACCAGAGGCTATTTTTCTTCACTGCTACGCCCATAAACTTAACCTTGTTTTATCCCAAGCTGTCGCTGAAATTTCCGAATGTAATAATTTTTTTTCAGTATTAGGAATTTGTCATCATTTTTCAGCAGTTCAACTAAGCGAACTTCAATGCTTGACAAAGTTGTTGGAAAGCGTTTCCCTAAACTGGCTCCAACGCGGTGGAACTATTCATCTCGTCTAGTTGAAAGAGTTAAGGAAAATAAAGAAGATATAATAGATCTTTTAAAAAGCATTCTTGAAAACCCAAAGAAATTTGATGAAAAAACAAAAATAGTGCACGCGGATTGCTTGCTGGTATCGATACTTTCGATTTTAATTTTTTATTAGAAGTATTTTCTTCAATTTCTCCTTTTACTGAATATCTATTTAATGTGCTGCAAAACAAAATCTATGGATATTGTGCATAGCTCAATCACCGTTGAAAGCACTATGAAAAAAATCAAACAAATAAGGGATACAAAATTTGCAGATATGTGGGACTTGATAACAGAAAAATGTGGTGAACCTGTATGTAAAAGGAAACAGTCTTTCTCCACAAGAGAAGTATAGTCAACTATTTCATGAAATATTCGATAATATACTTCTTCAAATGAAAGAGCGTTTCAGTTCAATGGAAAAATTGGAATTCATTGAGCTTTTAGATTGCAAAAAATTTGAGTTCTATGATGTTACTTTCCCAGAGAGCTTTTGAATCTTTGAAAGAAGCTACAATTCATTTTTTGAGTTTCCTCGTCTCCGTTCTGAATTGTGTGTTTTATATTCGCACAAATCTTTTGCCAAAAAGAATGTTGCTGAGCTCCTAAAATATCTACTGGAAAGCGAAATGCACAAAGGTCTTAAGGAAATATATAAATTGACGAATTTGATTCTAACTATACCAATATCGACAGCAAGTGTTGAGCGATCATTTTCTGCGCTTAAAAGAATTAAAGTTATTTACGGAGTTCCCAAAGTGAAGAAAGGCTATCTAATCTTGCCTTAATTTCAATTGAAAAAAATTTCCTCAAGAAGCTTATGGAGAATCGAGAGTACTTTTACAATTTGGTCATCGAAGAATTTTGCAGGAAAAACTAGGAGAGCAGAATTTCAATTCAAATAATGCTTCACAATTATTTAAGGTAAATTTTAAATTTGTATCTTTTTCTTTAGATCAATTCGGTAACTACTATATATAAATATGTCTAATTTTTTGTTCGCATATTTAAGCCTAACATTAAATGAACTTTCCTTCAAAGAGGTCCCCAAAAGTTTGTAAAACACCTTTAACTTGCTAAGTTCTATGTAAACAATATGCAAAGTTTGGGCAAGAGGGTTAGGCGGATGTTTTTCTTCCATTCCATAACATTGCATGCCTGAACAAAAATGTCACGAGTCGCCACTGATATTATATATATACAGGGTGGGGCACGGGAATCAAGTGTTTTTTGAATAGCTAGTAATCGGCCATTAGGAATGGGAGGGGCGTGCGGTAGGTAGCATTCCATTCCTGGGTTCATAGCATTTAACTTTAACTAACACTCACCTTTATCTTTCAGGTGCCATCATGGAGCAGTGGACGTTAGAACACCGCATGTTCGCGTATGATCATTTTGTTAGGAGTGGCGAGTCAGTGACAGCAGTTCAGCGTGCGTTTCGCCGCAGATTCAACATTCATCGAAATGACTCTGTTCCCGCTCGTGACACAATCTTACGTTGGGTTAACAATCTTCGAACAGGAGGCTCAATAATGAAAACAAAACCGAAGGGCCGCAACGCACTGTGCGTACTCCAGAGAACGTTGAAAGGGTCAGACAAGCGATGTTGCAAAGCCCAGGCCGCTCTGCTCGGAGACATTCAGCTGCACTCGGAATCAGCAATCGTACTGTTAGACGGATTTTGCATGAAGAATTACATTTTCACCCATACAAGTTAGCGATGGTGCAGGAATTGAATGTAAACGATTGCCCCCAACGACTGAATTTTGCACAGGAAATGCTTGCACTTTATGAGCAGAATGAAAACATGATGGTGGTAATGAGTGATGAAGCCCATTTCCACCTTAATGGGGCCGTCAACAATCAAAACTGTCGGTATTGGGCTGCTGAAAATCCGCGACAACTCCATGAAAAACCGCTGCATAGCCCTAAGGTTACAGTTTGGTGCGCGGTGGGAAAGTTTGGCGTCATCGGTCCCTATTTCTTCAAACAAAATGGGGTTACCGTTACCATAACATCTGGGCGTTACATTGAGATGGTGAACACCTTTTCATCCCTGAGTTACGAAGAAGGCGTATTGCTCGTCGACATTTGTGGTTTCAGCAAGATGGGGCCACGCCACACACCGCCAGAGCATCAATGGCTGTTCTTCGCCCCCCGTTTCCCAACCATCTCATTTCGAGATTTGGTGACATTGCATGGCCCCCTCGGTCCCTGACTTGTCCACATGTGACTTCTTTCTATGGGGGTACCTCAAGTCACGTGTCTACGAGGACAAGCCCCGTACATTAGATGCATTGAAGGAAGCGATCCGTCAACAAATCATCCAAATCAACAGAGACCTGCTGGGAAGAGTGGAGGCCAATTTTCGTAAACGCCTTCAACAATGCGTCGACGGCCAAGGACATCATATGCCAGATATAATTTTCGGTACATGATTATTATGACATGAAATGCTATGTTCTTACGAATGTTGTTCTACCAATATATTTTCTTTACAAAAATAAATATCATTTTCCTGATTATTCCAAAAACACTTGGTTCCCGTGCCCCACCCTGTATATATATATATATATGTGTGTGTGTGTGTGTGTGTGTGTGTGTGTGTGTGTGTGTGTGCGCGCGCGCGCGCGCTATTCGCGGGTTGACCCTGTTACAATCATAAACTCTGGCATACTATATACTTGCATATCTACACAAGCTTATTACACATTTATACATACGTTAACCTCAACTTTCAATTCCTTTTCCCTTCTCTAGCACACTACATCATGTTTGACCACCTAACTACTAACGCTTTGCACCCAATACATGCAAACTTGTACGTGATCCAGGTCCATACATCTTCCATACATAACTATTCTCCCTAACCCATCCAATACATCCATATACTTTCTCTACCTTCTCCCTCTATTTCTATTGTAGGAACAAAATCTAAGTACCTTTCCTTTCCTTTCAAAGGTTCCGTACGATGATTCCTCATTTCACAAAGGTCAAGCTTGTCGCCCCTCCTCTCAAGCTGGCCTAGTGAAGTCGTGAGTTGGTTTCTTGTACTCTCCACCTCACATAGCCAGGTACACACGGCTCATCGAGGATTGTTCTAAGCCAGGCGTCTAATCTTCTTTTGAAGATGTCCACCGCAACACCATTCGTGTTCCTTAGGTCTTTCTTTGGGCAGCTGATTAAACAGTTTTGGTCCTCTCTCAACAAAACTATTTTCTTTCAGGGTTAAGGATGTTCCTTGTCTCGCCTTTAATTTGGGAACGCGACACAGTCCTCCTTTTCTACTTTCCACCGTTGTTTAGGAGTTACGGGGTTCAGAGTAAGATCAGGGCCTAGTTTCTCCATTATTTTCCAAGTGTAAATAATAGTGCATCTCTCTCTTCTCCTTTCCAGTGAATATAGGTTTAGTTCGCGTAACCTTTCCCAGTAATTTAGTTCTTTGCACTCCTTGATTTTGGCTGTGAAGCTTCTCTGAATCCCTACTAGCGGTCTAATGTCTTTTTTTTATATGGGGATGTTAGGACCGAGCAGTATTCCAATTTGAGTATGATCAGTGTTTTCAGTAGAGGAATCATTATATTCCAATCCCTTCGTTTAAAGGTTCTTAGTATCTGCCCAGTTATTCTCTTTGCTCTGTTTACTGCTATATTATTTTGCGTTTCAAATTTCGCATCATCAGTCATTACAACCCCTAAATCTTTTGCTCTAGAATTTCTCTGAACTTCCTGTCCATTTGGGGTATAAAATTCCATGGATTTTAGGTCCTCTCTTTTTGCGTACCGTAACAGCTGAAATTTCTCTGTGTTAAACTTCATATTGTTGTCTTCCGTCCACTTGTAGATTCTGTTCATGTCGGTTTGTAGAGATCCTATATCTTCTGGGTTTATTTTTCTACTGATCTTTGTGTTATCGGCAAAGGATGTTACTGTGGTGTCTCTGGTAACGTCCTCATCTGTCAGTCAGTATGACTATGAAGAGTAGGAGCTAATACTGTTCCTTGTGGTACTGAGCTGAGGACCTCTGATTCTGATGAAGATACTCCTTGTACTGTAACGACTTGCAGCCGGTCACTAAGGAAATTATATATCCATTTCCCAACTTTTCCTGTTATTCCCATATATTTCAGTTTATGTATTATGATTACATGGTCGCACTTGTGTTGTTGTTGTTGTTGTTGTTGTTTAGCCGATCAGCCCACCCTGATCGAGCAAGCTGGCGGCACGCAGGTAACCGATCGCCCTCTCCGGAGTGGACCAGAGGTTCAGCGCACTAGTGATGTTGTGTTGTGTTCGTTGTTGTGCTAGAGCGGAACAGTCCGTCATAATGTGTTCAATTGTTTGTGGTGTGTCTTGGCACAGGTGGCAGGTGTCGTCTATGGAGTTGTCTAGTCTGTGTTTATATGTCCGTAAGTTTGGGTGATGTCCACATCGGAATCGTGCTAAGTTAACTCGATCCGATCTGCTCAGGCTGATCTCTGACCTGTTAATGGGTGGCGGCTTCGCACCTAGGACCGCATTCGGACCGAGTCGTGTCAGTGCTTTGTGGGTTAGATGTGTGTGTGTGTGTGTTTTCTGTACTGGGTGATGTCTGTGGGGCGTGGTATGGAATGGAGTATTTCGTTATAATATCTCTCTGGTGTTACCTTAATGGTGCGAGGTGTTGGTGCATGATTGTACATGTAGTGGCAAGGGTGTTGTGGGTTAGTTGTCGCTGCTGCCATGAATTTGTTCCCCTCATGTCTAAATGTTCCCTAGCTTTTAGTATTTTTGTTTGTGTGTGCAGGTGTTCTATTGGTGTTGTTTGAGTGCATCCTGTAATGATACGAAGTGCGTTGTTTTGTATTGTTTGTAAGGTGTTTATGTCTGTGTTTGAGAAAATGGGTGCCCAGCATGGGCTAGCATAGTCCATAACTGAGCGAATATATTGTTTGTATATGAGTGATGTTGATTCCTGCTGGTGTCCAAAGTCTGTGCCTGTTAGTACCCTAAGCGTGTTAAGTCTTGACGTACATTTGGTTTTAATGTCCTGAATGTGGTTTGCAAAAGATAATGATGTGTTGTATGTGACACCAAGTATTTTGGTTCTGTGAGTGTGTGGAATGTTGATGTTGTTTAGTGTAAGCTGTGGAATTACCTGGTGTTCTTTTGTGTTGCTTGTAAGCAAGGTGATGGTTGATTTTGTGGGCGCTACTTTGAGTCTATTGTGTGTGAGCCAGTCTTGTATACTGTTTATGTATGTTTGTAGGTTATTTGTAGCGGTGTCGATGTTGTTGTGGGTGGATGTTAGAGTGATATCATCTGCATATGATGATAAGGTAAGCTTGTTATCTATGGGTGTTGGAATGTCATGCATGTATAAGTTGAAGAGTGTTGGTGAGAGAACAGAGCCTTGAGGGATCCCGTTCGGAAAAAGCTTGTTTTTGGATGACTTGCCATTAAATGTGACATGTGAGTATCTTCCTGAGAGATAGTTGCTCAGCCACCTTTTGGTGTTATTGTGCATGTTTGTGTTGAGTATTTTGTTTATGAGAGGGAAGCGTGGGATAGCATCAAATGCTTTACTAATGTCTATTGTTGCTAATAGTGTACGTTGAGCTGGTCTTCTGGAGTTGATGCCATCCATGATGTGCTGCGTGAGGTTAGTGAGTAATGTCGTGGTTGAGTGGTGAGGTCTGAATCCATGTTGAGTAGGCGATAGTGGTATGTGTGGGTTGGTGATTTGTAAGATTAGTCTTTCTGTTACTTTGGAAGGTGTGCATAGTAAAGTAATGGGTCTATAGGAAGCACTTGTCGAACACTTTGGTAAAGTCTGTGTATATTACATCATAGTTTTCATTACTTTCAAGTGCATCAATAATGTTGTTATGGTGTTCCATTAGTTGTGATAGGCATGATCTGCCTGACTGAAACCCCATGTTGGTTATCATTGAATTTTTTCAGAGTTTCCAAAAAGTCAGATTTTCTGTCTAACTATTCTTTCAAATATTTTGGTGAGATGAGATGTAAGCGACATTAGCCTATAGTTTTTGGCCTCGGATCGATCTCCTCCTTTATATATTGGGACTATGTTCGCGCTCTTCAGGATGTCGTATTTCTAACCGTGTCTAGTGATCGCCTCCATATCCAATATAGGAGGCTCAGCGATTGCATTCTTGCAGTTTTTGATCAGTGTGGCATTCCATTTATCCGGTCATGCCGCTGAGTGTGCTTTTAGTTTCCCTATAGCTTGCGTAATATCATCCGTCGTAAAGTCGAAGTCCGTTATACTTTTCCCTTGTAGTTCTTCAAAGAACGCGTTTCTATCGCATATCAGTTTGCCAGTTTTTGGGATACTGAAAGATGATTCGTACTGAGCTCTTAATATTTCAGATATTTCTGTTAGATCATCAGATAAAGCACCGTTCTCATTTTTCAGAGGTCCGATAGTCGCATGGTTTTTCGACTTCCTTTTCGCAAAATTATAGAAGTAATTTGAGTTAACCTTTATCGCTTCTATAGCGTCGTCGTCTTTTTCTGTATGATTCTCAATTAGTATGTCAATCATCACGTATTTAACCAAATTAATTGTATTTTTTCTTCAAATTGGTTATGAAGACGCGAACTTAATTAGATTCTGTAGTTTATGGTTTTCCCGACGCTGAAACAATTCTCCATATTCGTATAATAAAAATAATTATCCTGTAATAATATAATTCTATAAACAGAATACCAGTCTTCAATTGCGCTTCAGGCTTGTACCACTCCACATTATACAATGTTTAACGTATATGATTAAATGTGATAAACGCTAGCTGAGTTCTTTAGTTAGTTATATAATAATCATACCAACAATAGCCTTATATGACCATATTCCTATAATCGTGGTAACTTTGGACCATACAACACTTAATTATACTTACCTTTAATTCAAATTTTAGTAATCAAATCTAAACCTTTTAGCTCGCTTTATGCAGTTTTGAATTATTTTCCTTTATTTTTCGATTAGTTTAACTTAACCTTCTATTCCATCAAATTATTTGATTCATCTACTACGAAATTACCACTTTTCATTTTCAAATATATTGCAAATATACTTTCATTCCATCACATCCTTTTTCACGTGAGGAAGCAAATGTCGCAATCATGCGATCCACCAATCCCACGTTTGTGCCATTAGAAGTTCGTTCAAAGAAGCCAATGTCCCTTAATTTCATCTCTTCAAAGTACAAACACCACAATCAACGACTTAGATTGTTTTAGATTTCGATCAGAATATTTCCCATAACCCAATTTTCCATTTGTTGTGGAATAAACTCTAATTAATCATCATGATGCACCTAATCCTTCATCCCTAAATTGGATCAGATTATGCGTGCACATTTGATGTAGCCATGGTTAAAAACTTAAAAATCGTCTATTGTATTTTCTTACTCGTTTACCCTATTTCACTTCTCTATACGGGTAATTTAATAAGTATTATTATTTATTATACATAATTTAAATTGGACATTTATTTACTAGTTCACTCACTCGCATACGCAGGCCGTAAACTTCACTACTGAGCATCACTTATTTCCTCCTATTTCTCCTATAATGACTCGCACATCCGAATTAAGCAACTAACATAATTTCTGAATGTCATAACGTCATTATTTTTTTTTTTTTATTAAAAACCCAATACATGTTTTTTAGAGTATAATAAATTGATTAAAACTGTACGAAATTAACATACGTAAGATTTAATTATTTGAAATGTAAATCACTAATTAGCAACCATTAGAGGGGTTGGAAATTCTGGAGGCATATACCCCGGGCTACTCTTGGACACAGTGGGATATAAGAGCGTTTTGTTTCGAAGATGTAATTGTAATTTTACTTAAACGAGTCTCTCTCCACGGTCGAATTATGAACGTTAAATAACCCATTCGCCTTCCCCGTCCTGCGCATTGTTTCAACATAAATAATAATAATCAGAAAATAGCGACAAGCTTTGTAAATTGAAATTCCCTCCTCCCTCGCTTTGTTGGTCCATGTTTCAACGGCAGGTCACGCTACCCGTCATAAAATACAAAGAAATCGACGTAACTAAGTATTAAGTGTGATAATAACGAAGAGAAAATAGACGTAAATAAGAAATTAAAGTAAACTTCACGACAATAAAGTAAGTCAATTCTTATTTTTCACATCTTGAACACTGCTGAATCTTCATCCTGAGGTAATCAGTATTCAAATGTACGGTAACTTTGCCACAATTTATTTATAATATAAGTTATTGTTTATACGCGTGTCTGTTCATGATTTTGTACGTGATGTTCTCGCGTGTTATTCCGTTCATACGTATAACTATCGCATTGTCGTCGCCAAACAGGCGAGCCTCCGCGTTCTACAAACTCCCCGTTTACCCTCTCACTGTCTATCAAATTTTCCACGTACGTTGGATTGTTTGTTTGCGTTCACACGCATTTGGAATCCTTGGTGTGGTCGAAGAAAAAACGCACCCCGTGGTCTTCACAGCAACAAGCGTTGCCTGCCAATTTTTAAATTACGAATTTATTTAAATCGGGGAGGGGGGGATTAATATATATATATATATATATATATATATTATATATTATATATATATATATATATATTTATTTATTCTGAGTCGGATACGTTGACCACTTTTGCCGAGCTTTCGCGCCCCCTCTGGAAAATCGAAACGATACCCGGGTTAAGAACCGCTATTTTAACTGAAAAGTATTCCACTTGATTGAAGTTAATTCGTTGCTTTGTATTAATCACTTCAATGGACTTAATTTAGGTAAATATTAAGAAATTCCCGAGGTTTTGTTTCATCCTGGATTATACTCGCAAGAAAGGTGAGAAAAGGTGATCCAGTTATTAGTTAACTCTATTTGCAAATTATGGACTCGACGCTCCCTGCAACAACAGACTGATTGGGACCATCAAGAATTTCCTCAGTCGAAAGTGATCATCCCTGCAAATATCGGGGGTGGGGGGTGGATGGTAGATAAACCCGCGAAACGTTATCATCGTAATCATGATTAATTATCATAAAATTGTTCAATGTCGATTACCTTAATATGTTGTCGTAAAAACATGTTAAAACACTCGACTAGTGAGTACGCAGTACGTTAAATATTTGGTATACTAAATTGTAATACTGCATTAGTGGTACAAACCCTACATTATGACGCCATCTAAATTATGTAATTAGCTAATTTTTATTTTTTACTTTGGTTTATTAAAAAATGAAATAGTTCGCAGATTTTTCAACTAAGGGAGAGACTTAATCTTCAACTCTAGTCCCCCAAAATCATCTTAAATTTAATTAATATTTTACGATTTAAAATCGTTTCCGCCTGTGAACTGTCACCAAAGAGGTCGAACCACCACCACCACCACCACCACCTCCCCCGTAAAATTTCTGCCCTTGGCTGAGGAGGTCGAACCACCACCTACTCCTTAACTCTTACTCTCAGCGGAGTTAGAGGTCCTTAGATTTTTGCCCAAAGCAATTATCCTAATTTAGTGAGCTTCGGCAGTATCTCTGCTTCCTGTGACAGTTCTGAATAAAGTTTAATGGAGTGAATTCAAACTCGAACTGCGGAACTTTTGCATTTTACTTCAGTTCCTCATTTTCTGCGTGTTCACACTGTGTCGTAAACCGGTTCCACAATTCTGATGTCCTACGGCTAACGCCGAGCTCAACTTCGAGGACCACATCACGTCAGATAGTCCAACTATAAAAGTCGCATGCGGGAAGTGGCCCGTGTACGCGCGACACTACCTTCATGTATCAGTGATGTAACTGAAACTGAGACCAGAAAAAAGGTCTAGTCCTACATCACTGCCATTTCGCTTATCTTTCCTTTTTTCCACCGATAAACAGACTAGGTACTTTACGCAAAAAAATGCGGTAAAACGTTACCGAGTGACAGTAACGTGATGAGCTCCTCCTCCATCAGTACAAAGTTATAAATAGGTTTGAATGGAATCTAATCCCGGTGTCATCATCTCTTATTACTCTTCATTACTCGTATTTCTCAGAGACCATATTAGCAACAACTGTAACGAGTGTTCAATTGCCATGAAGAGGTGGTTTTTTGTATTCGAAGAAAACCCTCTACAGCATATTTAAGCAATATCGTCCTACTAAACACACTCATTCTTAACAAGTTCCTAAAATGTTTAGGCGTGTTTGAAGAAATCTTACTTTTTCGCCATTTTTAAGGCATTTTTCGGAGATAGCAAAAGTAATTTCAAGAGCAAAATTCAAAATGTCCCCAAAACTGGGGTTTATTAGTAATGTTTTTATTGGTTAAGGTCCATTATTAAATATTTGTACAGCGTACACATTTGGTTTCTTATTTCTGTTTATAAAATGTTTTTTCGTATTTTTCAAATATTTGAATTAGAATTATATGGTGATGGCTGCCAATAGGCCCTGCAAACACACTGCAGATTCATTTTGTTATGTTTGCGGCCATTACATCAATCCAAAGCAAGTAAAGCACAAATTGACGCAGGAACGAAGTTTTGTACAGCATATCACGCTTCCTTTGGCCTGTCCATAGGCGATCAAGGTAAATCATGGGTATATCACTTTTGCTGTGGAAGCTGCCGTTCCACATTAGAAGGATGGCTGTGAGGTACCAGAAAAGGCATGCCATTTGCTATTCCTCGCATTTGGAGGATGCAAACCAATCACCACGATAATTGCTACTTCTGCATGGTAGACATTTCACTCTACAAGAGAGGTGAAGGTCGAAAAAATGTCCTATATCCAAATATCCCATCTTCTATTGCCCTAGTCGCCCATAATGAAGATTTACCCGTTCCATACCCACCCACCATGGAGGAAATAGAAGAAATGCCTTTAATATCCTCCGATGAAGATGCTGACTTCCAGGCAAGCTCCAATACGTCAGCCCATTTTCCCAACCAGAAAGACGGACGACCTAGTCAGGGATATGAACCTTATGAAAACCAATGCAGAAACTATGACGTCCCGCCTTAAAGAGTGGAATCTTTTGGACCCAAGTGTCAAGATCTCTTTCTACAGGAATAGGCATTTGCGATACCGTACGCTTCTTTCTACTCCTGTTTTGCATCGAGCTCTCTTTGCTACTGCTGTGATGTGAATGGCCTTTTCGCTAAAATAGGAATTGAATACAGCCCTGGTGATTGGTGTTTGTTTATTGACAGTTCAACTAGAAGTTTAAAAGGCGTCCTACTACATAATGGAAACATGTTTCCATCTATTCCTGTGGCTCATTCGGTTGAATTGAAGGAAGAATATGAAAATATAAAGCAGTTGCTAGACAAAATAAACTAGTGAACATAGATGGGATGGGATGTATGTGGAGACTTCAAAATGCTAGGATTCCTGCTAGGACTACAGGGCGGTTACACTAAATATTCGTTTCCTCCGCCTTTGGGACAGCAGAGCAGATGGTGTGCACTTTGTCAGAAAGGAATGACGGTGAGAAATGAGCTTAATCCAAAACAATGTTCTTAACGAAGCCCTTGTTCCAACAGACAAAATTTTGCTACCCCTGCTGCATATCAAGCTTGGTCTTATTTAAGCAATTTATCAAAGCTTTGGATGCTGAAAGTGATGCTCTTTATCATATACGTTCAATGTTTCCCAAACTTTCTGAAGCTAAAATCAAGGGATGCACATTTGTTGGACCTCAAGTCAGACGCATGTTAACATCTAAAGATTTAGAAGAACATATGACAGCTCTTGAAAAAAAAATGCTTGGCAGTCATTTCGGCTTGTAGTCCACGGATTTTTAGCTAACAAGAAGAACGACAACTACAAAGAGCTAATATAAAATTTACTCAATACACTTTCAAAGGTTAGGTTGTACGTAGAATGTCTCTAAAGTTACATTATCTAGACTCGCATTTAGAATTCTTCAGACCAAATTTGGGTGACTAGGTGAAGAACATGGTGAACGTTTTCACCAAGATATCCAAACCATGGAGAGGAGATATCATGGAAAATGGGACGAAGCTATGATGGGCGACTATATCTGGTTTAATACGAGATAATCCAAGGGACTACAAGAGAAAAAGTCGCTCAAATGTACATTTTTAAGCATTATCCGTTTAGATTTGTGAGCATATTTGTGTACATATTATATTTGGGTGTATTATATATCTAAGTATGAAATATATTTATTTTCCTTTCCCTTTTCCTCACTAGGTACAAAAAATAGATTATGATTTTCAGAAGAAACGAGTTTTCTTGAGAAAACTAATGCGAATTTTTAATTCAGCGCACCCAAAAACAAAAACAAAAGAAATAAGATAAACACAAATTTTCCAAAATTTTGTTACAGTGTCATCAATTTATGACCAGCTCTACTGAACAACAAGTCAACAACAATATAGCTTCATTATCATTATAAATACGCATTGAATTCAACGAGTGAAGCGTCACGAGATCATGTTTTGGCCTCAATCAAGCGTTTCCGAGAGAGGCAGCCGAACCCACCCAGAGACAATAGTCGAATAGTGACGTCACAACCGTCAAAGTCACGTACAAACACACAGGTGCCGGTTAATTTTTTTTTCTTTAATACAGAAGTTCGTCACCATTTGCGTAAAAGTCAATGTCAACGAACAAGTTTTATTTTATTTTTTTTATTAAGGAATGCACTATGTTTTGCTTGTTTATATTTAAACGAATAATATGCTTACGAGGACTTGGCACCGGTAATCAATTAGACTCAACGACACACTCGTGTGACGCCAAATGGCCATTTCAGCAACAAAATGACTAGAAACAAACGGTCGAAAGACGTTCAATTTTCTAAATTTTCTTAAGAAAAAAAAAAACTTATTTATACGAGACAACTGCAGCCAATGAGTTGGTTTCTCAAATACAGAAATAGAAATTAAGTATATAATTCCGCATTTAAATAAATTATTTTAATTCTCCTTTACAAATACAAATATATATTACATAATCTCCACCTGTTAATGTGGCTGACAACAAAATTTTAAACATTTTTGTTTTTATATGGATAAATTGGATAAATATAAGCAAATAACGTGATTGATTCATTTCGTTCCATTAATGACCCAAAATTAAATTTTCTGAACAATCTTCCAATACGGCAATCAGCAGGAATCGATGCTTCCAACACGGAAATGAACAGCTATGCCTGTTCAATGAAACTAGGCCTTATACTCTAACGCGAATCTCAATTTTATTTATGCGCGCGTCCATAGACACAAAACTTTCTTTCAAGGTCATCATTGCACTAAGTAAATACAGCGAGTTCTGTTGGTGTTAAGATGGAAGGCCAATTCCTGGGCAGGATCTTGCTTTCAACTGACAATTTCCTTTACCAATGAATAGTAAAGTATCTTTTCCGGCGAACGAACGAGTTACTTGGCTTGTGATACGTGTTCGCGCCTATTTCAACCAATTATTGGGCCTATCTAACCATTATCTTTCAACAATTTTTTTCTGATGATTGTAAATTCAAAATAAAGATTAATTTAATAAATTAAACGACAAAACAAATTTCAATTTTAAGTTTATTCTAAACCACTGGTACCAGTTAATGGTTTAGAGCAGTGATGCACAAACCCTGGCCGGCGGGCCAAATGTGTCCCTCACAGGTCTTTTCAATTCAATAAAAAAGTTAGAATATAAAAGTGACCCAATTTATGACTTAGATGGAAAGTAAGTAGGCTAATACATTTAATTATTTTCTTCGCTTGGCCCTCATCAAAAAAGTTTGTGCACCACTGGTTTAGAGTTTAGACTTTAAACAAACGGTGCATTATTATTTTATAAAGGGTACGAGACTTGTCCTTTTCACTAAATGCCAGAAGACCCTTTCACCGACAACATATCTCCTTGTATGTGGATTAACAGCGAGTAGTGTAGTTAGACTTTGGTATGCTGGAACAAAATTGCCACACATGGACAATCTGGAGAGAGAGAGAGAGAGAGAGAGAGAGAGAGAGAGAGAGAGAGAGAGAGAGAGAGAGAGGAGTCTGTACCCGGCATACCGACCTAAGTTCTTTAATATGTATCAAACTATATACCCATTTAAATGACAAAAAATAAAATTACTGAAAAAGCGTTCTTAATCAATACTCTCGAAGCCATTAATCAAAGGTCTCTCTGAAAAGAAAATAAGGATAATATATTCTGTATTTTAGTCGTCTTAAACTACTGTTGCGGGAAAACTCGAAACAACGATCTGGATGCAATTTGTAACCAGTTTCCTTTTCTGGATACAACTGGTTGGCTCCTTTGTAAATAAAAACCCGCGCGTGGGCACTTTCATAATTTTAGTGAACCATGAAATAAGCCACAGTGCTTATAAAGCAAGTACTTGGGGTGCACCTATTATCAATTTTTGCCGAAGCCGATTAATCTGCCGATTATTTAAATACAGTGAAACCCGTTTAATCCGGACTAATGGGGGGGGGGGGAGTCCAATCCATATTAAGCGAAGTCCGGATGAAGCCTGGTCAATCCGGACTAAGTCCGGATCACCCACGTGTCGCACACCCACCCGTCCCTCCCTAAGACCGTTGTCCAAGCTGTGGACATGCGTGTTCATGTATTTGTGCTGCATAGTTGCTGTTTTGATACATTCTCTACTGTTGATAGTGTAAATTTCCGATGTTTGAAAGGACTTTATCGAGAATTAGAACTTTGTGATGTTTTTTGCGCATTAAAACGATCACAATAACTTAATTCTCGATAAAGTCACGTACGCTTGTCACAATTGCCTATAATATAAGTTTATTAAAGTGTATTCTATTTGCATGAAGAACATGAACTTTATTTATTCAAAACAGTGGAAAGCAGCAGCAGCAGCAGCAGCAGCAGCACACCCTATACCAGGGTTTGCGATTCAAGTGTTTTAAGTTTGCCAACACGTGCGTGATGCGGACTGCATCCGGACTATTTCTGGTTAATCCGGACTCAGTCCGGATTAACCAGAAATAGTCCGGAGTGGTCAGCCAGTCCGGATTAAGCAGATTTCCGGATAAAAAAAGTCCGGATTAAACGGGTTTCACTGTAATACTAAATACTAATGAATAGACTATGTCACTATGTGTCGCTGTAATTATTTCTTAGGTTTTAATTTAGAAACCAATTCAAACTAATCTATCCAACTTTTTTTCATTTTTTGCAGAGCTATTTTCATATTCAACAGTTGGCCATCGCTAATAGTATTTTAATTTAGGCTGTCCTTATCAGTTATTCCTTTGGTTCTTAATTTCGTATTTAGGCACTAATAATAATTACAATGACTTCATTCCAGCAAAGCCCAATGCGGGAATATTTTGAAAAATGTAGTGATGATAAAAGCAAGCCTAAATGTATTTTGTGTAATACTATGAAGAGGAGGGAAAGGAGATCATAGGATGACAACAACAAATTTAAGAATTACTCGAAAGGCAAACATCAAGATCTATTTAGATATATTTGCAGTATAGCTTCCGCTTTCAGTAATATTATATATATATATATATAAATATATATATATATTATTCAAAATTTTATTTTATTAACCAATAAGCAAGTTAAAATCATAGTTAAAAATTGGAAATTAATTTTTGTACTGAAATAATGGGCTAATGGGCCGATTATTAGCTTGCCGAAACCGATTAGTTGTAAAACTGCCGATTGATTGGTGCACCCATAGCAAGTACTTTATAAAAAGTTCAGAGATAAATAACTTGCGGATTTTAGCCTTCACCTTCAAGCGTAGTAAACATTGTATTGCCATTAAAAAAAAGCCATCTCAAATGCCTTTCAGCTTCTATTAACCCCTTCAGTGTTTAGTTTGCACCTAACGTACCGTACGAGTATGTACAAAACACTGAAAGGGTTAAATATTCTAAAAAGTAACACTTGCTCGATTTAAGTTTCGGGAGGCTACGGAAAAAAAAAAAAAAAAGATTTTGAACGTATATATCAGCAATTCCCTACTACATAAGTAGTTCTCAAATTAACACAATGAAGCATGAATGAATGGAAATAGACTCGAGTCGGATCTATACCCAAAGAGTGGAAGGTGAACTTTATCGAGACTTCTAGTAGCCAATCTAACCAAAAGGGGCTGTTAACGCCGCCAGAAACCAGAGAACCAAAAGAAACTTGTATTAGATAGCATTACTCGCCTCCTTTATACGCGTGAAAGTAAGAATGAAGAAATGTCAACAAACTTAAAAAGGTTTTGGAATGACCTCAAACACGCGACTCTTCGGGACAAAATGAGGCAATAAAAAACTTTTACACAATTCAGGGGGGAAAAAAAATTTAAGGTAAACTTCGAGGAAATTAATTTAACTTGTTTTATACTAAATCACAGAAAACCTAAATTTAGTGTGCGTGTGTACGTGTGCGTTCGTTCGATTATCTTACGTGTTCGCGATAATCTTTTGGGTACACACCAAGCGCTGTATTTATACAAAATATTATACTGTTCTAGACTGTAAGCTCGGATCACTAACATATTGCT
The DNA here is from genome assembly GCA_023014485.1 of Bathynomus jamesi. Lineage (NCBI taxonomy): Eukaryota > Metazoa > Arthropoda > Malacostraca > Isopoda > Cirolanidae > Bathynomus > Bathynomus jamesi. Next base: position 176,558 of record JAJOZX010006903.1, on the reverse strand, counting down.
TCCCAAAGCATTCGGGAAGCAATATGTTAAAGTGATTAACACTGGGAAGCAATATGTTAAAGTGATCCACAAATTCAATTACATTAAAACAAAAAATTTAAAGGACAAAGAAAACACAATTCATTCTACGGGATATAATGCCCGGTTAGGTCAACTGTATGCCCTTGACAATTGGTTAGGTTAAGTTGTGATATTTTCGTTAGTTTTAACGAAAATATCACAACTTAGCCAATTGTCAAGATAGTAGGGCAGCTAAACAAGTTGAAGTGGACAATCCGAACAAAAGCACCAAACTTTCCCTACTTATATATTTTGGACCAACAATTAAAAATATCCCCGGAACCACCTTCAGAGACCATTACTTGGCCGCCATATTGGATTTCAAGATGGCCGCCATAGACAAAATGGAATTTCTGATATAAGTTTCAATAGAGAATTCCCTTGGCATGTTTGGCATCAAACTATATGTTTTTTGGCATGATCAGATCAATAAAACAACTTTTAAGCTGATCAGAAGTATGTTTACTGCAGAAATCACACTTCGTACAACATATACAGTGAAAATCGTGAATATTTTAACACAAAAACCATGTTCAAGAAACCATGTTTAAGAAAAATCAACGAAACTATAACAATTGAAGATTTCACCCACCAAAAAGTAGACCTTTAGCTCTATAACTGAATGTGGGAGAGGAAAATTGGCAAAATATGTGCATTTTAAAAAATGAAATTCTACAAAGGTCAAAATGCTACCCTTTCATATTTGCACAATTTTCATGCATTATTCGTGGTTCTATAGAAAACTTGTATTAACAACATTTGTAGAGTAAGGGCAGGGCTATTAAATGGGCACCATAAAATGGAAATATCTTGGCATTTAGCATTGCAATGCCTACTGTCCCAACTCACCCCCTGTCCCGAACTGTCCCAATTCACCCCGCTCGACGCTATATGTTAAACTGCACAGTTGCAGCTACACAGTTCTGTACACTTCCACCTGGCCTTCTTGCAAGCACACCTGGTGCCACATCCACTCTTGCTCTTGCAGCCGCATTTGACCAATTCGCTGCAAGCTTTAGATGCTACTGGTCTTGTGGTCCAAACTGGTGTCCATGACTGGGACTCTTCGCTAAAGGTCCATCCCCATCCTTCAGGAGTTGGAAGATTCTGTTCACTTCTCTCACAGGTCGACCATATTCCTCCCTGGTATGTGACCCTCCTGGTGTGTTGGAGAAGAGCATCCTGAGTTGGTGGGATAGTCTCCATAGCTTTTCCCTTCTGACAGAACATGACCTTTCTTGCCTCATATACACGTTCAATGTCACTGGTGTTGTCATAGAGAACAACTGTGTACCGTTCAAGAAGCTTGAAGTGGGGAGTTTCAGCGTCAACATCTGCAAATGGATTTCGTGCCATGAATGTGAATGCTTGTGTTACCTCAGGGTAATGGTGCCATGCTGCCCATGCCGTATTCTTGCCCCTTCCGTAAAAGGATGATGATGTATCACATCCAGTGAAACAGTGGTAGGGATGTGCATCTCTCTTCACCCAAAGAGGCACAGATTGTGTTAATATGATGGTAAGTGAAGTTTTTCCCAGTGCCAAAACCAACCCAAATATTTACTTCAGATCTTATGGACGTCAAGTGATGGAATTTCCTATTAGAATGACAATAACATCCGTGTCTACAGTTCTGATCATGCAGTTAATGTGCCCTTCCTTTATTGCATCTTGAAGATGAATGAACAGTCTAGTGTTTGCCTCCTCATGGTCGCATCTTGGCATTGTGCGGTCGGCCCCATTGATGATGACTTCAGGTCCTGATGTAATAACAACTTCTTTGTTGTTAGGAACTTCCATTGCAGCAACCTTGTCTGATAGGAAAGCGAAACAGTTCTTGCTTGTTTCTAGAGTCTCGAAGGAAGTCATGCCAATTTAGGGGTAATTTGGTTTTTCCTTCAACCTTTCTTCTGATTCCTTTTCCCCGTTTTTCTCTGGTAGTCTCTTTTAAGGTGCTTGCAGTGTAGGTATCCCAGACGATGTCAATTCGCTGGCAAGTTTCTAACTGTTTGATGAGATAAGGGACGAATACACGATCTGCATACTCTTCAAAGTTGGTAACACCTGCAGTAGACAGCAAATGGACGATGGCAGCTCCATCAAGAAGTTTCACATCAAAAGGATCTGGAGGGTTGTCCTTGTTTTCAAATGTAATGATTTTCAGTAGGTCAGACTTTTTCCCAAACCGCAATTTCCCACCATCAGATAGGGAAGAAGGAAAGGGGTGATTCTCGTGTTGGAAGAATGCATCCATGTCACTATGCCGATGTTGCATAACAATATACAGATGAGAGAATAGAGCAACATCGTTCTTCAGTAGTTGGATTCCCCCAACATTCCGTACCTGAGATTTCGGCCGAGGACATCTGAAAAGGGCAAGCGAGTTCTTCTTGATCGGTGTATGAATTGACCTTGTACAATCTGTGACAACTTTGTAGTATCGGCTATATTGCTCCTTACCCAAATCCTTTATAGTTCTCACTGTATGGACCACAGATTCATCCATGACATTCCTTGTGTCTAAGGCCAGTAACTCATTCCCATTATCACAAAATGGATTTCCCATATCACGGAAGACTTCAACGAGATTAGAAACATGATCCTTGAATCTTCTCTGTGTAGATAGTCCTTCTTCGTGGTGGAAGTTGTTGTCTTCAGTTTCTGGAAGGTTTTCGTCTTCATATTCAGTAATCAATCTGGCTTGTTCTGGCCCTGCTACCATCCACTTCTTGAATGCCACTGGATTCTCAGTCAGACCCACCGCGCCTCCTGAACCTTTGACTTTCTCATTGTTTTGTTCATGCGCTTGGTCTAAAGGCATGGCTGAGAATCTCTCAATGGCCATGAGATCACCACCTCCTATTCTAGACATTAGTTCTGTGTCACTGAGTTCTGTAGCTATCATTCGTAAATTGACGTCAGCGCCAAATGTACTGAATTCGTGAAGATGCCCATGTGTTTGTTGAAAACACACAAGTTGCTTTGTCCATAGGATGCCGCTGAACCCGCTTCCCCGTAGATGAACTGGTTTCACCTTCATCCGCCCTTTCTCTCTTTTTTGTAGCCCTTTCAAGCTTTTCTTTACTAAATTTAACATGGCATGACTTGTGCCACACAGCTTTATTCTGAACCAGATCTTCAACAGTCACCTCTTCATTGAAAAGAAGAGGAACTGGTAGTCTTCCAAGATTCTTGAATGCGTTGACATTCTCCATAAATGTTGCATATGCTTCAGTTTTTTTACCACTCACAGCATTGAGTGGACATTTAAGAGTCTCACCTTTGCTCTCTTGACAAACCATGCATTTGCTCCAATCCATGTTCACAAATCACCTGCAAAACAGAAAAGCACATATTATATAGTTATATTATTAAATATTTTACATTAAATAAACATTTAAGGGTAATTCTGATTATTTTATAGCAATCCTGGCATCGAAATATGTAGGTTTAGGGACTATTTATTTACAATTACTCTCACAATAGTTTGTTGATTTCTAGCTGGCAGCCATCTTGGATTTCCAAAATGGCAGCCAAGATAGGGTTGTGCGTCTTGGTTCCGGGGAAAAATTGGTAGCTAAGGTCCTGAACAACATTTGAGCCAAGTTTGGTGCTTTTGTCCAGAATGTCCACTTACTTCAAAAATCAGGGTCTAAGCTACTGCACTAAGAGCATACAGTTGACCTAACACTGGGAAGCAATCTAATATTTTTAACATGTTATGATTTACTTTTTATGCCTTTACTTTATTAAAGCGAACATTTTTTATCGTACTCCTTATCGTTAATATTGGGAAGCAATATGTTAGAGAGAGATTCCTGGGAAACAATATGTTAGAGATATCCGTAAGCTCCCTTAACTTAGTCCTTCATAAATATTTTTCTAATTATATCTAAATAGTAACATTTCGGTTGATAAAGCGCGCACGTTTGCTACACGCACGTTGCAATTACATGCAGTCATTGCGCGTTCGAATAATGAAAATATACTCATTTATGTAAACTCTGCATACATTTGTAAATAAAAGAATTCAATTTAGATTAAACTACGTGTCGCCATCCACACAAAACAGTGAAATTATCGCGGTTTCATACGGTTCTCACAGGTGTGTGTGTGTGTGTACAAACGACAACTTTCTACAAAAATAAAAAGGGCTTTAATGTAACCACGAGTGACCTAAATTACCCTAACCAGCTCCAATGGATATTTGTCAATAAACGGGTCCTCATCGAAATATGAACGCTTGGAAAACGGCCACAATTAGCCACGAACGTAGAATCGCGCCGAATTTCACTTCAAGGAAGTGATAAAAATTCTTTCACAGACAATAAAAGTTAAATGAAAATAGTAATTTTATGAGTGAAATGGAAGAAAAGCCAATCTACAAGTAGGCCATGTCGAATTACTTTCAAGTATCATTTTCAAGCGTCATTTACCCATATTAAAACGAGGTATAAAACTTTAAAAAATTTCTTATCAAGAAATCTATAAATCACTGAAATAGCGTTTGAATGAACTGTAGAAACGCGAAGTTTTTATAAAAATTAAATGAAAAATTCACTTAGGTATTTATATCCATACATAATTAAATCGTATGTCAAGACAACTCAAGACAACTACGTATGTTGGAATGTCGAGCACACGAGAACGTAATTTAAAAAGGTATGGGGGCAATTAAAGGTGGGGGAGCATGATACTAGATGCCAAATTATCGTTGTCAGCTCCTAGTATGCGACAAACGAGGGCCAATGGGTTCTGACGTACAAATGTCTAATTATGCGCTAACAAATACTTAATTGAATTAAGTTAACTTCCGGGAACTTATAGTAACTAACCTAACCGTTAGAAGGATTAAGGATATTTCTGAATACAGAGCAACATAACAGGTTATAACAGCAACTTCATATTATATGACGAATTCATTAAAAGAGCGGCTCTTTTCCGTTGAATAATATTATATATATATATATATATATATATATATATATATATATATATACACACACATACATATATATAATATACACATATATACATACATAATATATATACACACACGAGTATATGCTTCTTTTCAACATTTCTTCTCCTAACTTCAGTATCTCATCCTGTTTTTAACCCACGCAAATGCCTTTGTTACCATGACAATGGGTGAATTCGCGTTCAGTTGCGTAGCAACGACTACAGTAACAAAGACTGAGCTGGGGAAGGAAGAGGTAGCGGTACACGTACAGGATATTATTAATTAGTAAAGAATATAAGTAACAAAAGAGGACGACATTGGGACTACAACTGCATGGTCTAGATCGAATGTATGTACGTACTGTTCCCTAATTACGGGCCATACTGGAATAAACTAGTAAGGTAATTGTAAGAGCATAGACTGTATACGGTAAGACATACCTCTATTGGGCGGACCCACACCTTCACCCGAGCCCTATTCAGACTAAATCTATGTACAACATTCGAGCAACTGCATCGACCCACGCGATCATAAAATAGGTCTATCAAGACGGTAGATAACAAAATTCATAAAATTACCTGGCTCAGCATCAAGAAACCCACGAGCCAAATAATTCAAATGACCCATTCATTTTATTTCATTAGGACTATTTTTATGTGAACAAAGTAAAAAAAAAATTTGCAGGCGCCAGTGGTTAGCCAAGGAAAAGTGTTGCTGATACGAAAAAGATTTAAATACAATTAAATAAAATACTCTTTCAAATGACTTAATCTAATCTACTTTTAATAATTACATTTAATTATTATATTAATAGCGTCTAGCGCCTCCCGACAGTGCAGAGACTCCGCCGAGTCGTGGGTTTGAACCCTAGTGCTGCCTAGAGCTGGGGGGGGGGGGGGGGGGGGGGGGGATATCTTACATCACGACGAAGCGGTGGGCTTAGCCACCCCCTCTTTAAATGACTCGGGTTAAGGTAGCCCAAGATCGGGGCCCTACTCCTCATTTCATCGGGGAATATGGATGTTACCTTACTTATAGAGGGTTGACAAAAGTAAATAGACACCCATTTCTTTTTCCAAAATTGTTCGATTTGAGTGTAAAAGTGAATAAATGAAAAGGGGAAAGGAACAATTTTTAAATATATTGATTCAATTAATTTATTATTTACTGACTTTCAATCAAAAAAAAGTTTTGGGAAAAACCAAAAGGCGTCTATTTACTTTTAACCCTCTGTATATACCTATTCTTTAAATTATATTCAATCAAGATTTTGAAGGATGGGGACGCGTTTTGCGATTTGTGTTAAGTTCATGAGGTAAATAAAGTCAGAGGATTAGAGCGCCCGTGGAATGTGCTTTCGATAAAACGAATACACTGAAGGTCACTGGGTCGCGCTAGAAGAGGTTGCAACTTCCGCTCAAGAACTTGGATATAATACATTATCGTATACTGCGGGCTTTGGACTACCACCCGTACATTAATATATATGGGTACCCTACTTTAATATATATATCGCTGCGCCTGCATGTCCCTGGATCTTCTATTACACAGTAGGCTTCAACTACAATTTTGAAGATTGGTGGTTTGAAATCGTTAAAGGGACCCGTAGCTTGAATTGTACTACCTTAAAAAAAAAAAAAAAAAAAAAAAAAAAAAAAAAAAAAAACATGAAAACGCGACTCGCAAAGTGAAAGTCGAAAGGCCTATATTAAAAATAAACGGTGTACACTGTACAGCGTACTCGGTTGCGAGTAAATTTGTCGCGTCACCACTAACTGCTCTTTATACCCGTATCATAAATCACCCTTAACATAGAGACTGATTTTGCATGAAAGGAACGACGTGACTAAATCAATGTATTTTAACTAAATTCTTCATTATTATGGAGAACCCATTATATTTAATGGTCATCACGCATGCTGTACAGCCATCCACCAACCTGTTTGGAATGTGGATAAAATAAATAATGGAAATTTGAGCCTGCTAACCTAACAGCGTATTTATGACATTTCTTTTCATGACTGACTAAAGGTACACCTATTTCATTATAGCCCTTATTTAACGAGTATACCGACTCGCTGCCCTACTAACAAGAGATTATATATGTATATATATATATATATATATATATATATATATATATAGAGAGAGAGAGAGAGAGAGAGAGAGAGAGAGAGAGAGAGAGAGAATTTATAGTTACCAATTTATGGTCGTCAACATTGCCAATATTATTATTAAGTTGTTACTGTTAATGATTATGATTGCTAAAGGCTAGGGTCACCAGATCTTTTCAGATCATAATATAACGTTATTAATTAGAAAACTAATAGAACGAGTTTTATTCCTTTATTAAACAAAAATGATATACTCGTACGAGTGAAACAAATAAAAGTTGCAGCTGTTTGAATGCAAGTTCAGTTGAAATGTATAAATGTACACTTAAATAATGACCATTATTATTATAACGCGCGAGGAAATGAAAGTCTTTATATAAAGTTAGGTGAATAACACCAGGCAATGGAGCCTGTTGCAAAGTTGTAACGAGATCTCACGTGCCACTGAGGTTTCTTCGAGGAGAGAGTCGCACGGTGTGACGCTTAAAACAAAAGGAACGCTTGAACGAGTCTCGCGATGTGGCGTCATCTTGGTCGCGGCTGTGTCGATGGAACAGTGGCTTTATTGTCAAGTGGAAATCGTTAAAGTATCTGAAAGCGTCTCTGTCTCCACATATATGAGTACTGTATATTATATACTGTGTATATAGACCAACCATAAAACCCCTAAGCCAAATTCTTAACCATTTACAGAAAAATTTATACGAACTAGGTCTACAGGGCTGGTCGAAGATCTTTGAAAAAGACCAAGCCTATTTAAAATTAATAGTATGGTAATCACTTCTATAACTTGCCCTACTCATTGCTTATTAAACCCTCGCGTCACGAGAGACTACAGCTGAAAAAAAGATTGTCAAAAATAGCCGCCGTATGATAGCCCAATCGTCAGAATTACCTCACATTAACTTGCCAAATTGTCAGCATGTGATGACACCTGGATCACATAAACAAAGAGGAAAAAAATCTTACATTTATTAAAACAGTCTTGTCTTTAATACACCTCTGTTCTATATATAATAAAAGTGCATCAACCTAAGGGTAGGCGTAGCACAAGCCTAGTGTAGGCTAGCGAAGCCTAAACTGATGGAGTGGTACGGAAAGTTGCAGCTAATTCAACATCTGTTGGCCTACTGTTACCACGGGTGAAAGTGAAATTGTATAGCCTATAAATACCTATTTATGCTTACTGTTTCAATGTAATCTATAAAGCAAGAATAAAGCTGAATCAGCCAACTCTGAGACGATAAAATAGGAACATCTGGGGGAAAAAAAAGTCGCACAGGGAAAAAAACTAACCATTTAAAAATCCTGGTTTTTTTTTTGGTTTTTTACTTGGATGAAAATAACCATAATTAAACACGCCAATTTATGACCCAATAAAGAATATGTAGAAAAAGTAAATGAATGAGAATTTTATTTTAAAACATTCGCATTTTATTTATACTGTTTTGACGTTTTTGCATTTGATTATATATATAACACACACACACAGGGTGTTTCATAACATGTGGGACGCATTTTCAGGATGGATTCAGGACCTGAAAACAATGAAAAAAGTTTATATAAACACATGCCCTTAATCTTTGTTTCAGTTACAGCCCGTTTTGTTCCTGCAATTCTTTCCACAAACTCTTTACAAACACTGCTTGCCGACAATGTGAGTGTGTGCGAGGCTTATTTCATGTATGGCCTTGCCGATTGTAATGTTTCTTACACTCTATGACATGTTTCAATATCGTTGAGTGTAGAGCCATCAGTCAGTCAGAGGTGCATCGCGGTGTTTCACTGTTCGTATTCCTAACTTCTTACTGTGAATAAGTGGTGCAGCGAAAAAAAAACCCTTAAAAGTTTTTGTGCTATTCAGTGATAAGAGTGCATTTGAAGTGAGAATGGAGGTTTATTCAGAGAAATGACAGACATGCATCTCATGTATGGACTTGCCGAGTGTAATGCGGCCGCAGCAAGACGTCTGTATACAGAAAGGTTTCCGAATCGCCATCTGCCAGATAAGACCTTTCAGAGAATAACGAGCGTTTTGGTGATACAGGATTATTCAACAAGCGAGTTTCAGATGGTGGTAGACCAAACAGCGCCATAACTGTTGAGTTGGAGGAGCGGGTCCTGAATCGCGTAGAGGAACATCTTGGTGTCAGCACTCGAAGGATAGCAGCAGCAGAGGGTGTAAGATGCACAACTGTGAGGAGAATTTTACGGGAACAACAGCTTTACCCATATCACATTCAGAGAGTACAAGGTCTTACTGAAGCTGATTTCCCACCACGAGAGGCTTTTTGTACTTGGTTCCTTCAAGTGTGCTCGCGATCCTCTTTTTCTATCCTCCGTGTTGTTTTCTGATGAGGTTGCCTTCACAAGAAATGGCGTGATCAATTTTCACCAACATCCATCACTGGGCCGAAGAGAATCTGCATGCCATCATCCAGTCAAGGCACCAACAACAATTTAGTATCAATGTATGGGAAGGACTTATTGCCGACAACTTAATTGGTCCTTTTGTTTTGCCTGGAAGATTAACATGCGAATCCTATTCCAATTTTTTAAGGAATGATTTAAACGATTTACTAGATGAAGTTGCTTTTGGTGTCCGACGTCGTATGTGGTTTAGGCATGACGGCGCTCCCCCTCATTTTAGTCAAGTAGCCAGAGACTATTTGGATGACTATTTCCTGATGAGTGGATAGTCCGTGGAGGACCCATTGCGTGGCCTGCTCGCTCCCCGAACCTGAATCCACTCGATTTTTACCTGTGGGGTTATCTGAAATCCATCGTTTACGTGACACCCATTGACAACGTTGAAATGCTTCGCCAACGTGTAGAACAAGGATGCCAGAAAATCCGACCAATACCTGGAATGCTTGAACGCGTCAGGTAGTCTATGACGAGGCGTGTTCAGGTGTGTACTCAAGCGCAAGGCGGTCATTTTGAGCACTTCCTTTAAAGGTAAGGCGGATACTTGCTAGAACACAACCACTAAGCCACCCAAAGTACCCACTTATCTACCAACCAATTTCTTTATTGCGTGGGATGATGAACGCTGGGTTTTGCTGCGCGCCGGCTGTGTCACCAGGTCTCGATCCCGGGGCCGATGGATTCGTAGTCAGCAACGGTAACCACTACACGACCGAGGTGCTATATATATATATATATATCGGATCGACAATAGACCAACAAATACACAGACAAATCCTTTCCTTCCACGCTATCATCAAAGCGTCTTGGAAAACACACGTGGGCAGAGTCAAACAATGGAAAGTCTGTTTCTTCCCAAAAGGCGTGAACGCAAGCTCTTCAACTAAAGGAGGCGCGGACAAGGCGTCTTAAGATTTGGTGCGAAGTCCTACGTCACATGAACTACGTATAAAAGCGAGCACCCACTCACACCACTCCTCACTTCATTAGCGCTTCCATTTCGTTAGACTACTCTGTACGTTGTCACCCCTCATCAGCTTTAACCGGCTCAAGACCAAGGCTCACTTCAACACCACATTCAAGAAACGAAGCATCATTGGAAGTGATCTACCAATACTGCCGCAGCAAACCACAACGGCATCAGGAATTCCCCTTGGTCTCTTCATTACCGCATCAACCGGTTGTCAATCATCCTCGAGAGCACCGGCAAGGTTGCAACGCTACGAGAAGCATCCTCAAGGTGGACACCTTGCGTGACTCGACGGCGAAAGCTACAAACCCAAATCACTCCACATCTGGTCAGCTTTTACCGCTTTACGAAGAACGGTCGTCTACGACAGTGGTTCCCAACCGGTTTTGGCTTATGGCCCCCTTAGGAACCTTATTTTTTCCTGTGGCCCCCCATAAGCATTATTTTCAGTAGGTAATATGCAGATTTAACTCTATTTTACAAAATAACATTTTCCTGTGGCCCCCTTCAAATGTGCCATGGCCCCCGGTTGGGAAACACTGGTCTACGAGACTCCATTAGGCCCATCATACCTTGACTTACGGAACAAACTTCCAAGAGACACCGACAGCCGGGCCTACTCCAAGATCCTCTTCATTCCATCCACCACAACCGGGCCTACGCCTGCAGGATCATTTATAGACTTTCCATCATCTCGAGAAGCTTAACGGACAACGACACTTCGAGCCTACGGTAATAGGTTCCTTTTCAACACTCCTTCAACAGCGGTTTCATCGTCCCGGTAAGCTAAGTACATCATATTCTAAGTACTCTTGTGAAGCCTACATTAGCCTACCGCCGAACGGTAGGCTATACTCCCAGTGAGTAATTAAACGTTCCAATTGACTCGTTAATAACGCTGTAGACCATTTTCCTAATTCAAGTGTCCTTCAGAACCTGTAATTCATATCATCCGCTATTGTGTTCACTTATATATTTGTGCGATAAATAAGTTCTCTACTGCAGGCCTAATTCATTTACAGTGTATATTCCCTCAACTATCAACGGCCTATCCCAAACGCACGTGCATTCTTTATATCATTACTAGGCCCATTCAATCATCTATCCTACTTAGAGTGTCATGTTTTCCATTCAATGTACCAAACGCACGTGCATTCTTTATATCATTTACTAGGCCCATTCAATGTTCTATGTTGCATGCCATTTACATACCATCGATGAGTATATTACTTATTACGTGTCAATTAAGCTATTAACATTTCATCTTATTAGCTAAGTCTATGTCATAAGCATAACGTAAAACTATCAATTAATTACCGTTAATTCTTTGTTATACCACAGGGAATAAATAACGGCTTTATTTTCATAATAAAAATAAAGTACCGAAACTTATTCTATTCAGTGTACCAAAACGTACGCGCTTTCTGTGTCATTAATAGGCCTCTTTCACAGATCATTTATGCATAATCTGTAGCATCCCTAATCAGTGTATTACATAACCTATTTGTTATATTATTACGTACATGCATTATTTTTGTATTCACTAAGTTTCATATTTCAGGTTGTGTCCCATTTTGTATACCATTAAGCCTCACATAAACGAGCGTATTTCAAAGGTCATTATAGAATTGTTAAGCTTTCTAGTCAGTGTCTTTCCATTGTAATTTTCACTGTGAAAATTAATATAAGTATTTTCTTAATTAAACTACAAAACCATAAGGTACTTTTTATAACCTTAATATTAATTTGCTTGGGTGTAATCCAAGCTGGTGACCCTCGCTGCCATTTCGGTCACTTCCAATAGTATGGTGGGCCTAATCAAATAACCACTTATTCCAATCGGTGATACTGTATGACATCATAAATTATTAACCCAGCCTTTCATTAATAAGCAATCAGTCATTGCATCAATTAATCATTGCATACAATGAAATCATTATCACCTTAAACGGCTAAAAACTAGGTCCACTATATATATATATATATACACCTCGTTTAGGTTCCGTGTGTTGGTCTCTTCACACGAAGGTCAAACTGGTGGCCCCTCCTCTAGGCCTGGCTTGGTGGAGGAGCGAGTTGCTCTCGCGCCCTCCACCGCACATCGCCAAGTACACCCGGCCCATCTGGTACCGTCCCGAGCCAGGCATCTAGTCTTCTCTTGAAGACTTCAACTTTGACCCCTGAAACGTTTCTGAGGTCCTTTGGAAGCTGGTTAAAAAGTCTTGTCCCCCTGACAACCAAGCTATTTTCTTTCAGTGTTGAGGTGGTCCCTTGTCGGGCCTTTAATTTGGGAACACTACACATTCTGCCTTTCCTATTTTCCGATCCGCCTTTCATATATATATATATAATATATATGTATGTTTCAAAGTATGACCGCTCATGGCCACCAAAAGAAAGGTGGATAGCAGAGCGAACACAGGATGAAGACTATATAACAGCTAGCGGAAATGAATAGACAGGGGGGGGGGATCATAGAGGAGTTACAGCCGGTAAAGAAGTCGGGAACGAAAGAGGAAGGAGAACAACCCGGTTACCGAAAAGTAGGGACCTTCAGATAAAATAGCGCCAAACCTATCACAAAAGACCATATCCAGAAAACGCACTGATGGAACGAGGGCCAGAGGCTGACCCCCGAGTGTAAGGTTAAAGGCCGGGACGGCGCCAGAGCCCCGTCTCCTCGACGGAAGGAAGGCCACACACGAAGTCTTCGGGGAAGACAGCGTAAGGCCCACCGACGACGCCAACGTTCAACCCGATTGACCGCGAGTTGGACTTACCTCTCCACGAGGGGGGACTCGTCCCCGCGGCATAGACAGCCATCGTCGGCGTAGACGGAACAACGCACCGAGGGCGGGAGGGCCCCGATAGCGCAGACATGACCAGATTGAAGCAGGAGACGCTCAATACACACTCCTGAGGCACCCCCTCCTCCTGAACATACAGGTCAGATAGGGCCGCCCCATTACGGACGCGGAAAGTGCGAATAAACGTGGGCAAAAGGCCCACGAAACCAAGAGACTTCAAACTGTCCATGACAACTCCCCGACGGGTCGTGTCATAGGCCTTTTGGACGTCGAAAAAGACGGCAGAACAAGATTCCGGCGGGAAAAGGCCTCCTGTACGTCATGACCAAGGAGAGGGGGTCCAGAGTACCCCGAAACCGACGAAAGCCATACTGGGTCGGTGGGTATAACCCAAGCGACTCCATGTAAATGAAAGTCGGACGGCCACCATTTTTTCCAGGAGCTTGCATAAGCAGCTCGTCAAGGCAATAGGCCGATAGCCCCCACCTCCGCCGATCCTTCCCCGGTTTAGGTATCGGGACCACAATCGCCTCCCTCCAACGGGAAGGGAACGACCCCTCAACCCACATCCGGTTGAAAAGATCCAGCAAGAAGTGTAGAGCCATCGGGTGCAGATTCCGAATAAAGTCATACGGAATGTCATCAGGGCCAGGGGCGGAAGAACGACGGGTTGCCAAGGCAGCCCGAAGTTCCCGCATCGTAAAGAGACGGTTATAGGGCTCGTTCCCAGGTGGCGGGAACGTAACATCCGACAAAGGACGATCCGCAGCTGAAGGCGAACGGGAAACCGCAGCAAAAGCCCCGGCCAGCCGATCGGCCACAGCAGTAGGATCCGAAAGGAAGCCGTCCCCGTCCCGAAGGACAGGGCGACGAGCAGGGACCGGCTTCCCCCGATACTACATAATACATACCTTCCGCCACACAGCAGCAGAAGGGGTAGACGAGGAAATGCCACACAAAAGCACGCCAAGAGGCCCGACGGGCGAAAGCCTTCGCCCGCCGCATCTCAATCAAATGTCCGTGCGCCGGGTGCGGTGGAAGCGGCGCGTTGCCCTCTTCCTCTCACACACCGCCTGGTGACATGCTGGAGTCCACCACGGGACACTACGCGTCCGCGGGCTATCGGAAGATCGAGGAATACAGTCCTCCGCTACGCCCATCACCATCCACTCGAAGAACTCCAGGCTCTCATCTACAGAGCCAAAGTCCAACACCGAACGGGGAATGACGGAACGAGCTCTGAAGGATGGCCAGTCAGCCGCGCCAGGCACCACCTCGGGCGAGACGAGACACCCGGCTGCGGTCCGCCGGCTCAAGACAGACTGGGTAATGATACTGCCATAAGAGTCCCCCAACACCCTCACGAAAAATCGAGTAAGGCATCGAGGGACACCAAGGAGAGATCAATGCAGGTAGATGAACCCGTGGGTTCGTGGAAATAGGTAGGTTCGCCGGAATTGAGGCACGCGAAGGAAAGTTCCTCCATTAAGGAGAGCAACACACCAGCAACATTCGTCGACCGGACATCTCCCCAAGCCGGGAAAGTCCCCGAGGAGGAGAAACGGTCGAGGCAGTTGCAATACCAACTCGCGAACCGCGTCGCGAGGAGGGTCACGGGGAGGAATATAAATCGAGCAGGCAGTGTACTGGCGATCTAAAAAGAGCCGCACAGCCACGGCCTGCAATGAAGTACGAAGAGGCACACCGGACGAGAGCAACGAATGAACGTAAATCGCCGCACCCCGCCGGCGTGCAAGGAAAACCAACATAGCCCGAGAGACGAGAGAGCCCCCGCGAATCCAGGATAGTCTCCTGGAAACAAACGCAGGAAGGCCGCTCGCTCTCCAGCAGGGAGGCAAGGTTCTCCCAGTTAGCTAAAAGCCCCTTAGAGTTCCAATGCAAAATGGAACTGTAAGGGGAAGGGGCAGAATAAGAGGCAGAGAACATATATAGCCACGGACCAAGCTGAGCAGCTAACTCAACGGTCCGTAACCAGGGACGGAATCGGCTTCCCCGGCTCACCCCGGACGGGGAGGGTAGGGGCCACCTGGGGCAAGCCCGCCCGGGAGACGAGGATCCAGATTACAGGAGTCCACAGACTCCGCAGCTGCTTCACCCGTAGTAGAACGAGTGGGGGAAAGTGGAACAGGGAGTACAGAGGGGTGGAGACGACGAGACGGGCCCAGCCGAAACCCCCGACTCCCAACCAGAGGTGGGGCAAGGAGAACCAGATGTTCGAGGGCTCGTCACACCAGACAAGTGCTGACGGGGGGCGGAGGAAAGATCCACTACAGGTGGGAAAGGTAGATCCAGGAGAGAGACCCGACCACTCTCAGCAGGAGCCGAATGGAGAGGGACTCCATGAAGAAGGGCCAGGCCCCTCTCGACCAGATCCACCGGGTCCACCGTGGAAACCGAGTCAGTAATCGAGGGTGTCATGGGGCGGTTACCTCAACCGACACCCTGACACTAGTTGGGGCACCGGGAGGTGACGCTCGACCACCGCTCCGTATGGGGGGGGGGTGTCCCAAGTGGGTTAGGAGCGGCGCGCCGCTTCCCCTCCGGTGAAGGGGAAGCAGGGCGAGCAGTGGTTATGAACGGGTCTGGAGGACTCCGACTACGGTGACGCTTCCTCCTCCCCTTCGGGGCATCACCTTCCCCACCCGAGAGACGGGTAGGCAAGGACCCAGACCACAAGGCTGGAGAGCGAGAAGGGGCACTTGTAGGCAGGGAACCAGACGTGGTGACAAAGTGAGGCAGGGGGACAAAAAGGTCCCGCGGTGCCAGGAGGACCACCAACCCCCGGAACTTCCAGGGAGGGCACCACTCCGGTAGGCGCCGGGGTAGCACGGGAGGGGCCCGAGGACCCGCCGGAGCCAAGAGCCGCAACATAGGCCAACCCCCGCCGCGGCTCCCGGTCACGGACCCTATCGCGCGCCTCCCGCGCACTAAAGAATTCGGTAGTCCTTAAGGACCGCACCTCGAATTCAAACTTGAAAACGGGCAGTCCCGAGAGGAAGGGTGGGCCCCCGAGCAGTTCGAGCACCGCGAGGGCTTCGTGCATGGGGGAGGGTGCGCAGGCCCACCGCAGCGGACACATAGCTTACCCTCACGGCGGCACGCAGAGCTAACATGGCCGAACCGGTCAGGCACATACGGCCGCACCGAAAACTCGCACGACCGTCGATCACCCATGCCCCAGAACACCTGGGCCGGAGGCACAAGGGAGTCAAAGGTCAGGAGCAGACGAGCGGACGGGGTAAGAGCACCATCCCGGCGCGACGAAAAGCGGAAGACCTTCATGACCCTCTGGGAGGCACGATCATCCTGCAACTCGCCAACCGGGGATGACAGCAGACGGCAAGCGAAAATGGTGCCCTGACAGCTATTCAGTTGCGGATGTGGAGTCACAGAAACTCTGCAACCCAGAACATCCTGCAACTGTAGAAGGGACTCAGTCATTCCCGAAGAACGGGACTTCAAAAGAAGAGACCCATCCTTCAGAGGGCGGATATCATAACGGCAGGGAACCCCCACCGTATTAAGACGCTGAAACACTCGTTCAGAGTTGCCGGAAGGGAGCCAGCGGAAGGGCGGAGAACGAGGAATTTGTCCACCGGACAGAAATTAACAGCAGAGACAGGTCCATGTGCGACGGTAACCGAGAGTGGGCGAGAGAACGAGGGCCGCGAAGACCCCGCCCTACGGCCACCACGAGCCCGGCCACGAGAGCCAGACGCCGCAGAGGACGAGAGGGAGCCATACGGCTTTAAGGTCAATCCAGCGGAGGCAGAGGCCGCTGAACGATCAGAAGTAGAAGTCTTATCCAAATCCAAGGACGGGCCAGAGTCGTCAACAGAAGGGGATTGAGGTTTAGAAAGTGTACCCATAAACAATATAATTATAAGAAAGTCTCGGACCCAAGGCAATGCACCAATCCGCCGCTGCATCCTTCAAAGCGCAGGCCCAACGTCCCGGGTAGCCCGCCCCCAAACCTGACTGTCGTTTTAAAAACAGCAGATTGGCTCTCCTGGAGATTTGTCCGTTAAGGGCCTAGCAAAGACCCAATCCAGATGCAGCAGCGGTCCGGGCGCCCGTACCGTCCCCAGAGCACGGCTCATCCACGGAGTGATGTCCCCCAGCGGGTACACCCGATGACCCCAAGACTGCAAAAAACAAACCGATGGGGGGTGGGGGAATACTACAATTGACAGAGGCCCAAGACAGAGTCAAGACAAAAGAAATTCCGGAAGATACGGAAAAAAAGGGGAGCAAAAAGAAAACGGAGGGGAAAAAAAAATCAACTAGGTAACTCTTCGTCCACACCCCGCGAGGAGTTGAGGAAACCCCAACAACCCACGAGGTGTGCGAGCCCCCTCGGCCCGGCAAGCCGGAGTACCTAATCGAGGGATATATATATAATATATATATATATATATATTATATATTAGCAATGAGGGTAATAAATGATGATAATGATCGTAAGTAATAACGGTGATAAACTCAAATGATGCTTGCAGTAAATAAAGACTGAAAACTAAGTTAAATTATAAAGATGTACAATAGAGAGATTACGAAATCTTCACTACAAAATAAAGAAAAAGTATATTAAAAAAGGTTTCCCCCAGTTTTATTCAGAGCTTGGTTTTGGGGGGAAATTATTCCACCTTGAGACGCAGTTCTTTAAATTTTATTCAGAGTTTATGAACGCTGTTTATTTCTGTGCTAAGTCTACAGATATACCGTATAGAAACTATTGTTCTTAAATAAATACAGGCCTGTATACACTCGCAGAGGTAGAAAGAATACCAAAATTTTGTAACTGGAGGAGTACGAGTACAAATACAACAAGACCAGACTTTTTGGAGTAAGCGAGTACGATAACAGCTACTTCGGATTACTTTGAGTACGAGTACAGTACAACGTTTTCAGTGCTTCACCTGATGCTTGGCATGAGCAAATTGCTTTGTTACACACACACAGTTATAAGTAATGTCATTTACTAATGCTTTATTCAACATCTTTTGCAAGATGTTTCATATTCCATCAAAATAACTTCGCTTTCTCATAAAAATAAATAAAACCTAAAAATATAAATACTTGGGGCACGCAATATATTTTTCCCCACCCTTTTTTCTTAGCTAAATAATAGGCCATGGGGCCGAAATGTCTTTTCGGCCGTAAGTTTGAACTTTCTGCGCTTCACATAACCGGATTTTTCCAGTTTGAACCTCTCTTCCTCGTATAAAACCGCTTTTAAACGCTCTTGTATAAAACCGATGGTTAACGGTTTCGAAAATGGCGTCTGATAGTGATGTGCGTCGTAAACAGAGCTGTTATAGAGTTCTTAACCGCAGAGAAGGAAACAGTTGGAAATACTCACAAACGTCTACAAAACGTTTAAGGAGATGCTGCTGTTGATCGAAGCGCAGTTGGACGCTGGACTAAACGTGTGAGATCATCGGAGAGAGGGAGAACCAGCCTCGATGATGAACCACGTAGTGGTCGCCCGACGTCGGCTGTGACATCTCACACTGTGTAACGTGCCAACAGCATCATTCGATGAAATCGGCGCGTCACATACAAGGAGCTAGCTAGGAAGTGTGACTACGATAAAATTCAGCAACTGGGATACTCAGTGTGTTCACGGTTTGTTCCTCGCCAACTGACTGAAGATCACAAAGCCCAAAGAAAAGAAATTGCTTCCGAGTCGTTGGTTCGATACGAAGACAGAAGGGGATGACTTCCATTCACGAATTGTAACTGGGGATGAGATTTGGGTACACCACTTTGAACCTGAAACAAAACGCCAATCCATGGAGTGGGAGTGGCATCACGCATACTCCCCACCAAGGAAGTTCAAAATGGCTCCCTCTGCAGGAAAGGTTATGATCACCATCTTCTGGGACATGAAATGGGTGATTCTGGTGGACATTATGAAGAAAGGACAAACAATCAACTCAGAGGCATATATTGCTACTCTACAGAAACTCCAGAGACGTATAAAGCGAGTTCGACCGAGAGAAAACTGGAAGACGTCCTTCTTTTGCACAATAACGCAAGACCACACAACAGTTTGCAAACAAGAGAGGCCATCACAAAAATGCGCTTGACTGTGTTACCCAACCCTCCATACAGTCCGGATCTGGCACCTTCAGACTTCCATTTGTTTGGGCCAATGAAGAATGCTATTCGTGGAAGAAAGTTTGTGACGATGAGGTAGGTTGTTGAGGAGGTTGAGGTTAAAAGGTGGCTCCAGCGGAACCCAGCGGACTTTTGCCAGCAAGGAATAAAGGCCCTTGTTTTGAGGTGGAGGAAAGCCGTAGAAAAGGATGGAGACTATGTGGAAAAATAAAAACTTGTAAAGAAGGTATGTAACTATCATACTTGTGTACAAAATTTCTGGAACTTACAAGGAAACTTGGAAAGAAAAAAAAGGTGGGGCAAAATATATTAAGTGGACTTCGTGCAACCTTCCACAATGTCGTCAGATACCAACAGATCTCTAACTAATACTAACCTCCGTGATGACCTGCGCAAGCACTTATAGTCTGCTGAAAGCCTTCTAGAATATTCTGGAAGCTATAGGTTACTACTGTAGTTACCGAACTGCATAGACAAAGTAGTAGCACGTGATAATTGATCACGACATGTTGATTGGTCGAGTACGAGTATGATTACAGCGATTTCAGATTCCCTCGAGAACGAATACAATTACAACAAATACATATACTCGAGTACTGATGTATTCTTTCCACCTCTAGTACACAGAAGGTTTACGATTGCAAATTCTTGTTTGTGGTTTTTGGTCCAGTTTGTGTATAGCAAGCCTAAGGTAGTACGAGTGTGACTGATTGACAAGGGTAAATTTAGGGTACCTAGGAAAGAAAAACTTGCTGAGCATCTTGCTCCTGAAGAATCATGCACCAGGACTGATAATACCGGAAATTGTCTGCAGTACAAACTAAGGAAAACTGCAAAAAACGAATATGGATTTGGATGTTTTTTGGACTGGGTTAACACTGAATATTGTTGCTTTCTGTGGTAGTGAACCACGAACGAAAGCCTCGTCAGTACACTGACCCCCCTATTTACTTGGCAATGCTGCTGCGAGCTGCTCGTACCCTAAAATGGGAGTATGGGAGCAATCATCAATGATGCTGGATGTGGAGAGATGTTAAACTCTTCATCCTTCCATTTGTTATGAATGTATCAACACACACACGTGGGGGGGGGGGGGGCTTTCGGCCAAAAAATTGCTGGACAAGTTGCGACGAGTGAGATGGCGTGTTATCGTGATTAAGCATCCAGTCTCCGGACTCCCACTTCTGCGGGCGGCCGTTTCCTCCGAACTGAGTGGTTCACGTAGACGTTTCAAAACTTCAATCTAAAATTCCTTATTGAATGTTTGTCCCTGTGGAGCATATTCATGATGCACACCACCTTAACAGTAAAAAAAAAAAATAAAAAAAAATAAGAAATTGCCGCGAAACAAAACATGTTTAACTTTATCGGCTCACCACAGTGGACTGACGCTACACAAGGAAGTGCAATCCTCTCAGTCAACTTGTCTCGACATGCAGAAACACATGTTTAGCACAGTCTCAACTCCAAGCGTGACCTTGTTCTAAAAATAAACAATCTGTCCGGATACCTTTTGAACAGACCTGGTATGTGTACACACACACACACACACACACATTATATGTGTGTGTGTGTGAAAATTTTCCCCCCAATAAGTTTGCTCCAAGTGGTTTACCAAAACGAAACCAAGACTACGAAACAATATAGGCCAAGGAGAGCCAATGGGATTCAACATACTGTACATCTTTTATTTAATCTATTAATAAACGTCATAAACAGTGATAAATAAAATATACACATACTTCGCATTTAAAAAGTAAAGTTCATAAGCAGAATGCCAGGAAGAGGGATGGTAATTTCGGGAAATTGTGAGGAATCTCGAACTTAAGAGAATCAATTGACAATCTCCTCCTCACGAATCCTCTAGTACCGTTTTTTCATGTTACAAAACCATTTGTTAAGAATACAAGACCTTTAAAATTTTTCGCCCAATATTGATTACACTTACTAAGAGGGTGAAATTCATACGCCCACAATTTCAATGAATGAGTGAATAACTTTAGAAAATTAATACAATTTTACAGTTTTTGTTGTTACAGTAATGTATGTAATTGTAAAATTGGACCATTTATTTAATTTAGCCCTTAAGCTTTTGGTTTTACTGGGCCGAAAGGACCATTTACCTACACTATATTACAATACGTGATTAGCCTTAACTGGGGGAAGGGGGATATATGAAGATATGGGCATAAATACTTTAAAATGTATTTAAATACTAAATACGTTACTGTAAACTGAAATGCAATTAAATACATTACTTAAAAAATGTATTTAAATACAATCTAAATACATTCCATTTTCAGTGTTTATTATTGTTACAGTAGTTTGAGGCTTCGTATCCGCAACAAAGGCAATCCAAAGAGGCAACAGAAAGGAGGGACTACATAAATCATAATAAACATAACAGTATACAGTAGTTTGGAACATTTACAGCAAAAATAATTAAATTCTCGATTTATCAAAAATACGAGACCAAAATACTACTAAATAATGGAAAAAAAAATCCACGATTTTTTTGAAAGTTTATTTAAAGATGTATTTCAAAATATGTATTTATAATTACAAAATACATCAATAATGTATTTAAATATGCATTTAAATACATGACAAAATTCAGTTAAAAATACAATATTTAAATAAGTATTTAAGTATTTATCAAATACCCATCTCTGTAGTACTAATATGAATGAATGATTGTAAATAGATAATGAATGATCGTAAATAGACAAGAAATTAATTACAGCCATTAACTGTATCTGCAAAACTCTCGTTTCGTCAATACAAATCGGACACGTGCAAACATGTATTGGCAACTCTACTTCACCTCCCCCCAACAGAGGTAGTCAGGTGACAGTGTTGCCAGATGGAATTTTTAAAAATCTGATAAATCTGATTAAAAAATCTGTAGAAATCTGTAGATTTATAATATTTATCTAAATAATAATTTTGACATATTTTTTTAATTTACTGTCTTAAGGTATTATCAATGATAAAATCTTGTATAATATTTTCTTTATTTTATAAACTTATATAAATATGGCACTTTAACATAAAAAAAAGTAAAGTAAATGAAAGTAAACAAATTGAATTCCGTTACTTTGTGACAAAGGAAATACCTTTTGGTTATTGCTGTAATAACTATAAGAACACCGGAATACTTTTTAATTCATACACATAAATGAAACCAAAAAAAAATCCTTTTTAGATTTAAACAGATAAATATCATTTTTTTCAACAAAAACAAAAACATTCCATGCTACCATGACGTAGAGGGAATATCAACCAATCAGCGCCGATTAAATGATTTAATCGGCATGTATATCGTAGTCAGAAGCGAGTCGACTCGACTTCTGAAACTGAATACCGAGAACATTTGTGTCTATTGATTGAGACTGTAGGCCTAATATTTCCTTGTTGTAAATTTTGGAAGTAAATAATAATGATTGCTTGCTGGATTAAAAATCTGTAGATTATGCATAAATTATTGAAAAAATCTGAAAATCTGAATTGCTTCATAAAATCTGTAGATCTACAGATATATCTGTAGATCTGGCAACCCTGTCAGGTGATTTTATACTCCCTTATTCGACACTGAGCGAAAGCCTATTAAATACTGACGTGTCGGGGATTTCTAAAATTTACAAACGGGACTATTTCCATCGTGCGAAAGGAACTTCCATGCATTCAATGGTGTAGGCCTACTTCGTTTTTTTTTTTACTTTTAAATTATACTAAAAATCACGGCCATATGCCATATACATATTATACAACCACTACTATACAGAATTTACGAGCTATACTATACGTTGCATATGGCCTTGCAGAAAAATTTAGCTTGGGTAAATAACTAAAGTCCTTACGTTTTTATATCCTGTTATTAAGAGCAACATAATAAATGAGGCATGGGGTAACGAGTCTAAATGGAATCAATCAATGCTGGTCCACAATAAAGATCTAGGCCATATTACTTTGCGTAATGAGCTCTACTGATTAAGAGGATAATTACACACACACTTTAGCAACCCTACGAAACCGCGACATTTTCACATTCAATTCCGTATCGCGACGTTCACCCAATCTAAAAACGTAATAAATTTAACCAAACCTTTCCTAACCCGAATTATATCCCCCTTTTTCATAAAAGATATTCATAAATATAAACCACAGCAACACTGCTAATGTCGTGATACGCACGCTCATCACAATGGGTTGTATCCTCAAGATTTGTCGCGATTCCGTAGGGAAGAACATACATATACAAGAATGGCGTGACGTGTGTGTATATATATATATATATTATATATATGTGTATAACATTTCAACTGCAAAAACACGCAGTATAATTAACGTAAAGAACGACGCTTGTATAGGAGAACATTCCGCGCAAGATGAGGAGGGAGAACGAACAAATGAAATTATGAAAAAATGAGGTAACCACCCGGGAATCGAACCCGGGATCTTCCGATGCCGGTCAGATATGATAACCACTACACCATGGTCCTCACTCGATCAGAAGTCGTAATTCTCCTACATACGCGCAGAAACAATGCCCCGAGGGGGGCACCTCCCGCATGCCGCATCTATATATACATGGTGTAGTGGTTATCATATCTGACCGGCAATCGGAAGATCCCGGGTTCGATTCCCGGGTGGTTACCTCATTTTTTCATTCTCCCTCCTCATCTTGCGCGGAATGTTCTCCTATACAAGCGTCGTTCTTTACGTTAATTATACTGCGTGTTCTTTGCAGTTGAAATGTGTATATATATAGGTGCGGCATGCCGGAGGTGCCCCCCTCGGGGCATTGGTTTCTGCGCGTATGTAGGAGAATTACGACTTCTGATCGAGTGAGGATCATGGTGTAGTGGTTTACTGTGGTTATCATATCTGACCGGCAATCGGAAGATCCCGGGTTCGATTCCCAGGTGGTTACCTCATTTTTTCATTTGTTCGTTCTCCCTCCTCATCTTGCGCGGAATGTTCTCCTATACAAGCGTCGTTCTTTACGTTTATATATATTATATATATGGTGTTTGAAAACTTTCTGTACAAATTGTAATGGGGGATAGGCAACACCAAGACAAACCCTTTTCGTCTATAAGTGTATGTTCGCTGACGTCATCATTCGGCGCGAGAGGGCGCCGCTGCAATTGGCTAAAAGGTGAAGTGGGCTAGACTCGCGCTTGCCGCGGGCATTCTTAAATCGGACGTAGTACGCGTAACATGTTTATTTAAAGAAGGTGCTGAAAGTTGCGACCGGTAGCATCAATGCATGCCCGACAGCGTCGAAGCATTGACCGACGTACACGTCGAAAGATTCCCGGCATTTCGGGAACAGTTCCAGCGGCGACAGCGATTCTTGCTACGAGGTCTTCTTCTGAGTAAATGGGAGTCTCGTACACGAGGTTCTTCATGTGTCCCCACAGGAAGAAATCGAGGCATGTTAAATCGGGCGATCTCGGTGGCCAGGCTACGGGCCCACCCGCCTATCCATCGGTCCCAAAAGTGTCGTTCAGATAATCCCGCACATCGTTGCTGGAGTGTGCTGGGGCCCCGTCGTGTTGAAAACCACATTCGTCTACGAATAGCACGGGAACATCTTCCAGCAGTTCCGGCAACGTTTCTTCAAGAAATATCCGATAAACCCGCCCGTCGAGTCGGGCAGGCAGCAGGTACGGCCCAATCAACTTGCCATGGAGGATACCCGCCCAATATTGACGGCGAACCGTTCTTGATGAGCATGCACCCGTGTAGCAGTGGATTTGCGTGCGCCCACACGTGAGAATTGTGCATGTTAAACACACCCTCACGTGTGAAACAGGCCTCATCTGAGAACAGCACATAAGCCGGAAAATTATGCTGCACCGCTGTCTGCTGCAGAAACCAGCGTGCGAATTCCACACGAAGAGGGTAATCCCGAGTTGTAATGCCTGGACTCTCTGACGATGAAACGGATGTAACTGCTGCTCGTGCAACACTCTCCAGACCAGGTCGTGGTTCACATCGAGGATACGTGCAACACCTCGCGTGCTTGCGCTTGGATTGTCCTCAAATCGCCGTAGGATTTCTTCTTCCATGTCAGGAGTGCGCACGTTTCTCTCCCGACCAGTGTCATGCATGTTTGCATGGAATGTTCCAGTTTCTCGCAGTCGCCGATGCAAATGCGCAAGCGTTTGGCACACGTCTGTTTGGGAAGCGCTGTCGGTACAACCTCACAGCAGCTCTTCCGTTTCCATTGGCAGCCCCATACACCATATGCATGTCAGCCATCTCAGCAGTCGTGAAGCGCTCCATGTTACGCGTACTACGTCCGATTTAAGAATGCCCGCGGCAAGCGCGAGTCTAGCCCACTTCACCTTTTAGCCAATTGCAGCGGCGCCCTCTCGCGCCGAATGGTGACGTCAGCGGACATACACTTATAGACGAAAAGGGTTTGTCTTGGTGTTGCCTATCCCCCATTACAATTTGTACAGAAAGTTTTCAAATATATATTATATATATATATATCTATATTATATATATCTATTATATATATTTTTTTTTTTTTGTATTGGGGGCGTTTACCGCCATTTCCCGCTATATGGTAGCGGATATCATGGCGAGGCGGAATACGAGAAAGAGAAACGGAGACGGAGAAAAGGCACTAGAAAAGGGAGAACAGCGGACTACAGGTGAGAAGCCACCTAAAGCTCAGATAGGATGCGAGATTGGGAGGGAAGAGAAAAGACGGTCAAGCGAGAAGAGAGGGCTCTCAGCGAGCATAAGGCGTAAACGTTCGGGGAGGGGGAAATCAGAAAGGAACGGAAAAGCGCGACGACGTACTGACGACAGGGTGGGCATTCCACAAGGATGTGAGAGACGGTGAGGGGCGACTGGCAGGAGGCGCAACGAGGAGCCTCCTGCCGGAACATAAGATAGCCGTGCGTGAGGCGCGTATGGCCGATGCGAAGCCGCGCAAGGACGACCTCTTTGTGTCTGGAGCGGTGGAAAGAGGACACCCAGTATGACAGACGGGGGCGGATGGACCAGAGTTTATTTCCGGTGGCATCGTCCCAGGACTGTTGCCACATGCGATCGTAAAAGGAACGAAAGACCTGCACATAGTCTGAGAAGGGGAGCGGGCGGGGGAGGGAGGCAGCGAGGCGGCGGACCGGGCTAAGCGGTCCGCCGCCTCATTACCGGAAACACCAACATGGGCGGGAACCCAGCAGAAGGTGACCCGGATCCGGTGAATGGTGTGCAGGACATGGTACTCCTGTTGAATAAGGCGTACGAGGGGGTCCGGGGAATCATAGCGCTCGAGCGCCTGAAGGGCGCTCAGCGAGTCCGAAAAAATGGTACAGGAGGACCGCGAACAACCCGATACCAGACGGAGGGCTTCCAGAAGGGCAAAGAGCTCCGCGGAAAAGATGGAGGCCTGAACCGGCAGGGGGATACCCGAGAGGTAGGTGACAATGACGGAGAGAAGACGGCGGCCGCGACACCTGCAGGGGAGCGCGAGCCGTCGGTGTAGACGGGAACGTCGTCCGAATGGACGGGAAGATGGGCCAGAAAAGAAGACCGGAGGACGGCAGGAAGAGACTCCTTACGCAGGCCACGGAGCGCCTGGCAACGGCAGATAGGGGTGGTCCGCCAGGGGGGGCGACAGATCGAAGGAGAACGGCAGAATAGAGGGTGGGGGATCCCCAGGGACGAGAAAATCTCGGCCAGAGAGGCAGCGAAATGCCACGTGTCAGGCCGGGGTAGCGCCTGGGAGATCGCGGAGAAAAGTAGGGACTTCGGGAGGCGGCAGATGCGAAGGTAACACTTCGCCATGAGAAGGCCCCGGCGAAGGGCCAGGGGGGGTGTCCACAGTCCACCTGAAGACTAGCGACAGGGGACGAGCGGAAGGCACCGACGCCAGGCGAAGGCCACGGTGGAGAAGAGGATCCAGCATACGGAGTGCCGGAGAGGCGGAACTGTAGACCACACAGCCGTATTCGACACGGGATTGCACCAGGGAGGTGTACAGGCGCAGCAGAGTACGCCTGTCCGCCCCCCAGGTCGTGTGGGACAGATGACCCAAAAGGGAGAGGGTGCGGCGAGATGTTTGCCGCAACCGCCTAAGGTGTGGAACCCAACCGAAAAATCCGTCGAGGGTCATACCAGGAATCTAACGGATGGGACGAGGGGAAGAGGAGTGCCGGCAAGGTAAGAGCGAAGGTATGCGACAGACGGAGGCGCCGAGGACGGAAAAGCATACTGGAAGACTTAGAGGGTGAGAAAGCATAGCCAACCGAGGACGCCCAGCGAACCACCGCATTGATGGCTAGCTGGAGCCGACGTTCAGCCAAAGACGGGAGGCGGCCAGAGCAATAGATAGCCAGGTCATCGGCATAGAGGGAGCTACGAACGGATGTAGGCAGACCGTAGCGACTGTGTTCATCACGAGTGAGAAACACAAGACGCTAAGGACACTACCCTGAGGGACACCCTCCTCCAACGGAAAGCGGTCAGAGAGGGCAGAAACCGATGCGGACGCGGAAAGAACGGGCGGACAAGAAGTTATAAATAAAGGAAAGGAGAAAGCCTACGAAACCCAGGGAGTGTAAGCAGTCGAAAGACCGCGCTCCGCCGGGTAGTATCGTAGGCCTTCTGGAGGTCGAAAAAGACGGCGAGTACAAATTGACGCCGGGAGAAAGCCTCCTGCACGTCATGGCTAAGGAGAAGGAGGGGGTCGGTGGTAGACCGGAAGCGCCGGAAACCAGCCTGGGTAGCAGGGTACTGGTCACTCGCCTCCAAGGTAAAGGACAGCCGCGAGGCGACCATCGCCTCCATCACCTTGCAGGCACAGCATGTTAGGGAAATGGGGCGATAGTTCGACGGGAGTGAGGGGTCTTTATCGGGCTTCGGGATGGGGACGACGATGGACTCACGCCATCGGTCCGGAAATGAACCTCCAACCAAATCCGGTTATAGAGGTCCAGTAGAAAGCTGAGAGCAGAGGGGTGGAGATGCCGTAAAAGGTCATAGGGGATATTATCGGGGCCGGGGGCGGAGGAGCGTCGGGGCGGAGGGCCTCCCGAAGCTCTGTCATGTGGAAGAGGTGATTATAGGGGTCATTCCTATGAGGTGGAAATTCCGGTGGGTCGCGGCGGGAGTGGGGGGAATCGGAACTGGAGATGGCTGCAAAGTGCGCCGCGAGTGCGTTCGCGACGGCCTCCGGATCGGACACGAACTCGTCGTCCCCGACCCGAAGCACCGGGGGTCGAGGGGGGACACGGGTCCCCTCAAAGCTACGCACCTTGCGCCAAACAGTCAAGGGGGCAGTCGAGGAGGAGATCCCGGACACGTAACTCCGCCAGGAGGTACGCCGGGCCAGTTTCAGGACCCGACGGGCCACTGCCTTCAGGCGCTGAAATTCTATCTTGTGCTCCAGCTGGCGGGTCCGGTAGAATCGGCGGCCGGCACGGCGCCGCTCCTGAACGGCATGGGAGCACTCTGGGGTCCACCATGGGACGCTTCGCGGTCTGGGGGAGCCAGAGGTACGGGGGATGCAACTGGCGGCAGCCGAGAGGATCTACTCTCGAGGAAGGCGAGGGCCTCATTGACGGAGGGAAAGGCAGGAATTGATGGCAAGATCGCCGTGCCCTCGCGTATGCGGCCCAGTCTGCTCGGGCGAACAGCCAGCGCGGGCGGACAGAGGTGGGGGGGAGGAGACGGGTCGGGGTAAGACACATGGAAATGGTCACTGCCGGAAGAATCCGGCAGGACCTCCCAGGTGAACTCCGTCACGATTTCGAGGGGAAACCAGGGAAAGGTCGATACAGGTGAAACTGTCATGGGCCGAGTGAAGGCAGGTTGGGGAGCCATCGTTCAGAAAGGTGAACTCGAGCTCGTCCATAAGGGAGAGAAGGGTCCCGGAGAGAAAGGTGGAGCAAACGTCCCCCCAGGCCGGGTCCCAACTGTTGAAGTCCCCGAGAATCAGAAAAGGGCGGGGAAGCTGGAGAATTAGGTCACGGAGAGAATCGGGTGGAGGGCGTACGTTAGGGGAGAGGTAAAGAGAGCAGACCGTGAGCTGGCGCCCCAAGAAAAGGCGCACGGCCACAGCTTGCAGGGACTGTACGGAGCGGGAGGGGGCGGAAAGGGACGGAGCGGTGCACGAAGACCGCGGCGCCCCCCTCCCCGCCCCATCGAGAGGCGGGGAAGGGAGCCCGCAGTAACCGGACACTCGAGGGAGGGAACGGGATCCCAGAATCGTCTCCTGAAGGCAGAAACACGCCGGACACCTGGAGGCCAGGAGAGAGGAGAGACACTCGAGGCCTACCAGGAGCCCGCGGATGTTCCACTGCAGGAGCGAGGTATAGGGAGGGGTAGGAAGGTCAGCGTAAAGGATGATTATGGGGTGGTGTGGCCGATCGGGCGGCCCGAGATTAAAGAGGGAATCGGAAAGCCCCGGAGTTCAGTGAGGGACGCCGAACGAGGGCGAAGGCGAGGGTCCTCCCGACGAGGGGCGATGTGGAACCAGACGCCGGCAAGTCCTCCAGAGGAGGAGTCTCCCGGACGTCCGGGGAGAGAGCGATGCAGAGAAGGGGATGTGAGAGGTATCCAGAATGCCCCTCCCTTCACCGGAGGTGCGGGGGAGCAGGACTACGAGGGGGAGTGGAAAATAATACCTCACCCAGAGGCATTGGCAGGTCGAGGAGAGAGATGGGGCGGGTCAAACGCGGGGCGTGCACGTCCCACCCACGCCGACCAGGCTGGCGAGTTCCCCCTCCAGTGGGTCCATCGACCGGGCCGGAGAGGGGTGTATCTCAGCCTCCACCACGAGGGCCGACGGGGACCCCAGGGGGGAGCGTGCATAACGGTTGCGCAGTGGGGACGGTGAGGACACCGGGGCGGTAGGGCGAAGGGGGCGTTGTGTTTAGGAGAGGAAGGTGATGCGAGGCTTATGGCGTCGAACCTTTCGGGGTCACCACTGGCGCGGCGCTTGCGGCCCCTATCCCTCCGTCGTGCGGCCCGCGTGGGTGACGGCGGGTCACGATCCGGAATGGGGGTGGCCGAAGGCGCC
Source organism: Bathynomus jamesi (assembly GCA_023014485.1). NCBI lineage: Eukaryota > Metazoa > Arthropoda > Malacostraca > Isopoda > Cirolanidae > Bathynomus > Bathynomus jamesi. The sequence continues at coordinate 146,023 of JAJOZX010006903.1, read as the reverse complement.
GGTGGAGAGGGCGTAGAAGGGGCAGGGGGGTTGCCGACGAAACATCGGCGTTCGCGTAGGGAGCACGTGGGGACGCGCTGGTGGTACGGGGAGCCGCGGTAGGAGTCCGCTGGGCGGCAGAGGATGGCTGGGAGTAGCGGACACGGTGGGTGGAGGCGCGTTGGGAACCGCCGGTGAGGACGGGGTCCGGGAACGGAGAGCCTCGGCGTACGAGGCACCACGCCGGGCCCCGCCGCACGCAACCGCTCCCGCGCCTCCCGAGCGCTGAGAAACTCTGATGAACAGAGGGCCCGAACCTCCCTTTCAAAGAGGAAGGACGGGCAAGAGCGGGATGAAGCAGGGTGTGGTCCATGGCAGTTGGTGCAGGAAGGCGGAGCAGTACAGGGCAAGGGGTGGGGAGGGCCGCCGCAGCGGACACACAACGGGGCCGGCTGACGGCAGGAGCTGCTCACGTGGCCAAACCTATTACACTGAAAACAGCGCGTAGGATCTGGCACGTATGGTCGTACTGAGAATTCGCACGCTCGTCTCTCACCAAATCCCCAGAATACCGAAACGGGGGGCACCAGTGAGTCGAAAGTGAGGAGCAGGCGAGGAGAAGGGGCAGTTGGGGACCGCGATCTGTCGGGAAAGCGGTACACCCTCACAACACCCTGGGAGGCGAGGTCAATCTGGAGGTCTTCCACCGGGATGGGTAGAAGACGAGCAGCGTAAATTGTGCCCTGGCACTGATTGAGGCGGGGGTGGGGAGTCACCGTGATCCCGCAGCCCAGGACATCGGGGATAGCGAGCAGAGAGGTGGTTTCGGCAGAGGAACGCGACCTTATCAAAATGGAGCCATCCCTCTGAGGCCGAAGGTCAAAACGCGCCGTCCCCGTCTTCCCATGGATCGCTCGAAAGAGACGTTCGTGGTTAGTGGGGAGGGGCTTGGAGGAGGAGGGGCGGAGGACGAGGAACTTGTCCATCGTCCTAAGGCCGAGTGAAGCCGTCTGGCCAAACACCACCGGAACTTCGAGGGGGCGAGAAGACGAGAAAGGCGGACGGCGACGTCGGGTCCCACGTCCCCCAGGGGCCGAGGGGGCCGGGGGCGATGAGGCCTGACCGGAGTGGAGGCGACCGGGGCCGCGGGCCTCCCACCTGAGGGCGAAAAAGCAGGTGGGTCCCTATCGGGACGTGGAATATGGGGGGATCCAGGGGTCGGGAGGTCCACTGCAGGTCCATCCGCTACTGGCGGGGGTCGGGCAGCGGCGCCACGAGCCTGGGGAAGAGAGGGAGAGGAGGCGTCGGCAAGAAGAGCAGACGGGGTGGGCGAGGGCTGCCGACTGCCCTTACCAGACCACGGTCCAAAGAGGTAGTCAGAGGGAGGTCAGATGCACAAGCCGGGTCGTCAACGAGGTCCATTAGAGTTGTAAGTGTTTCCATAGAAAATTTTTATTGTAGTTTCGCGCCCGGGGCCGCGGGGAACCGATTACCCGGGGCCCAAGGGGACCAAGCGCACGCCGGCGGGGGGTGGGTGCCTCGTCCCATGCAGGTACCCCCGTTTCAAAAGGGGCCCTTGCAGCGTCGAGAGTTCTCCCCCGCCGGCAGCAAAGACCAAGGCCCCCCAGGGTCCCAGGCCTGGGCACCCTACCAGCCAACTTAGTCCGGCCCCGGCCATGGGGGCGAGACCCCCAGCGACCAGCCCCGGCAGCCCACGGGGCGCGCGAAGTGAACAGAGAAAGCAGAAAAACAGAGGGGCAAGGAAGAGGGTAAAGAGGGGAAGACAGGAAAGAGGGGGCTGTAGGATAGCAGGGTATGCTAAAAGTCCACTTCGCAACCGGGCGGGGACCCGGCAGGGCCCCCAGCCGCGGCTGACCCCCCTCGCCACATGGAGGCAGGAGCCCGCGGGCGATCCACCCCAGAAAGACCGCCCGCGGGGAGGGGGATATATATATATATATATATATATATATATATATATATATATATATATATATATATATATAAACGTACACGGCCACATACGCAGTGTCCTCCTTTCTGGAAATTTGGAAATGGCCAGCCTAGTTCGAACGGTGTTTCCTGTTATTAAATAGCGAGGTACTCGCCAAAACAGTAAGACCAAGACCAATATAGCTTTTTTTCCGGACAATAAAAACTTTTTTAATGCTCCGAACTAGACTACATCTGTGAAATATCACTGGAACTCACTTATGATCAGTTGCCTAAGCGCGCGAGCAAGCCTCTCGTAATTTCTATTATGATGTAATTAAGCAACTTGAGCTAAAGATCTTTACAATACTCTTTATAACTTATAAGTAACTACGTATCATACGTCTAAGCAGCTTCGGCATTAGACGTATAACAACGCTTAATGTAGGCTTACCAACTGTATTCAGTGCATATAAATAATTTCAAGGCATGAGGAAGTGTTCATATGGCAATTTGGAGTATTGTAAACGGGGTCGACTGCACGATGATGGGGGAATGGAGAGCGGGAGAGGAATCTCTAGGTGAATCATAATTTGAGACAAAGATACGGGGATTCACGAAATAACTGCATATTATGGGGGATTATACACTAGCGTAGCTACAGGGAGGCTGAGGGGGCGGTCCGCCCCGGGCGGCACTTTTGGTCTACTGCAATGAAAAAAGTTTTTTTTTTTATGTCGGGACAGTAGAAGGATACAAGACGCCAGACAATTTTATTTTTTCACGAAAACACTGCTTACTTCGTTAATTTCCGACAATGGTAAGGATTGTGTTCCCTTGAAGATGGCCTTATTGACCATCATACCTATTTAAGCGCTTAGTTGTGCTTAATTAATAATAGCATTGGTATAAATGCATTTATTTCATTAAAAAGGGAAATAACCCATAAAGTTCTGTAAATACGTTATAATCTATAAATATATGTTTAATATTTATAAATAATCAATATCAAAACTAATATGCTGGTATTAGTTGTAAAGTACCGTGTGACCACAAAAATTGTCCCTGTTTTTAATCGCTTATTACTCAGTCATTATTGCAGCTTCACAAATGAAATAAAAAGCATTCGAAAGAGAACATTTTAAAGTTTTAATTTATTCTACATGTGTTCAAAGTGACGTCCCTGGACATTCTTACATTTCACACAACGGGAAAGGAAGTTATTTATTACATTTTCCAAAACGCTGCATTCAATGGACTGTACACTCTCTACCACCGCTTGCTTTAATTCTTCGATAGAGGATGGCTCTTGCCTGAATACTTTGTCCTTGACAAATCCCCAGAGAAAAAAGTCCATAGGTGATAGATCGGGAGATCTTGCGGGCCAGGGAAACTGCGAGCGATGAGAAATGAATCTTTGTTCAAAAAATCTTGTTAAACATTCCAGTGATTGCCTAGTTGTGTGGGCTGTTGCTCCGTCTTGCTGAAACCACTTGTTACTGCAGTTTTCTTGTTCAAAAACAGTGTTCAACATTTCTACATATCTTTCTGAAGTTACTGAAAGCGGTCTCCTTGTCTCTGGGTCCTCAAAAAAGTAAGGACCATAAACCTTGCTGCTACTCAAACCACACCAGACTAACTTTTGGTGAATGCAGAGGTTTCTCCAAGTGTATATTTGGCTTGTTTTGTGACCAACACCGGTAATTCTGTCTGTTGATGAACCCATTGAGATAGATGTGGCATTCATCACTGAATATTATGTCACTTAATCTTATCTGGTTTTGTTCAATTATTGTTTCAATGCGTTCACAAAACATCAAACGACGCTGGTAGTCTTGTTCGCTAAGCTGTTGCAACACAATTTTGAATGATTTCATTCTCAAATCCAACGTGATTATTTTCCGAATGCTCTCTCCGTTTGATTCCTGTCACAGCTGATAGTCGTCTCACAGATTTCTTGTTGTCCGTTTCAAGCTGATTTGCGACTGAATCAATGTTTTCAGCGGTTCGCACACCTTTGCTGCGCCGAGTTGCCTTTATGCATGTTCTTGATTGAGCCGTGATGTTTCCATTTTGCGAAAATCCTGCGAATCGTTTTAGGATCTATGGTCCTTTGCTGACCGTATTGTCGTCTGAAAGACTGTTGGGTGGCAACTACCGAGCCATGTTTGATCATCTCTTCTGCGATGAAAACACGTTGCATGTCCGACAAATAACCCATGATTGTGGTGGATAAAACTGTCACTTTTTTATAAGTACTGATTTCGTATCAGGTATCGAAAAAATTAAATAAAACTTTAAAATGTTCTCTTTCGAATGCTTTTTATTTCATTTGTGAAGCTGCAATAATGACTGAGTAATAAGCGATTAAAAACGGACAATTTTTGTGGTCACACGGTATAATCTTGGTAACTCGGTTCCAAATATTGTAATACTGCTGCGGACTTTTTTCACAATTGCTGTTAGTGTTGCTAGCTGTGAGAGGAGTTTTTCTAAACTAAAACTGATAAAGAATTACCTAAGATCTACTATGAGCACCTTGCGGTTGAGAAATCTTGTCATACTGTCTATAGAACAACAATTGACAGACGAAATAGACTTCGACAATGTCATCGAAGATTTTGCTAACAGAAAAGCAAGAAAAATAACCGTGTAGAATGTTGTAGTTAATTTTTTCACTTCAGAAGTAAACATGTCCTAATATTTTTCACAGGTTTTTTTCTATACGTCGTTTTCACTTTTTGTTTAAGTATGTGTGTTGTGTTGTGTTGTTGTTTCAGGGGGAGGCGGCAAACTCAAAGACCGCCCCGGGCAGCACAAACTCTACCTACGCCACTGGGGGGATAGTCACATCTTACAAATTTGAAAATATGGTACTCAGTTTATATGATACGCAAACGACCCCCAATGCCATCAGTTTTTGAAAGTGTTTCAAATACTGTACTGGACAAGTCATGAATGACAAAAGCGTAATACTTACAGGCCTACATCCAGGTGAAGGACATAAGTAGTTAAATGAAGTATTCAGAAGCCTATTTAATAATTCACGCATTTTACTTTTTTCTTCGACCGATCCTGCTTCTACTTTGTTCTCGAATGATGGGGATAATTTGGGAATCTGAAGTAACTATATCCCTTTCTGCCGTCTGATTATAATTCTATTTTCCATACACAAATTAAAAGCTAATTTGAGTACTTTACCAACGATGAGCATACGATGTGACTATTTTTACAAAATTAAAACAATAATTGGCGAAACAAAAAGAATCCAGCTTGCGTTATTGACCGAACAACTTCTAATAAATCTCTGGGTGGCGACGAGTTGGAGTCTTTGGTCTACTGTAGAAAACAAAGAAATAGAAGCCAGTACTGCACTATTAACAATACTACAAGGAGAATAATACGAGTAAATATATGTAAAGTTTCATATTCACTTCAGGGCCCGGTAAATCAGTGGTTACGGTGGCGCACTTCGAACGGTATGGCGCTGGTTCGCTCCCAGCCATTGGCATCGGATGAAGTTGAATTGGCCGCTTACTCCGTTTCTGGTTTGGCTCGGGTGACCTTTGGAGTACGCTCACTCCCACGTTGTGGATAAGAGAGATTCGTGGATGTTGCCTTTCTGATCGTATTCACTTATTGTCAAAATGGTTGGCCTTTTTGACAATGAGCCTAAAATATTCTAGGTAAATTTTCGCAATAGCTTAGGCTCCTAAAATAACCTATGGTACGATGCAGTCGCGAAAGAAGACGCAAAACCCATGACATATGACAGGAATACTAACACGCATGAATTTCTCATCAAGGCAGATTCTGTACTGTCCCAGTTGCGGTGGGACTAGGCCATGAAAATGGAGGATGGAAAATACCCTCAGAATACGAAACCTTTTTAATGCGCTGCTAAAAGAACTGAGGAACCTCCAGGCGCACCAAACTCAATAAATTTCAAGAACCAGCCGCACAGGTTATCGCGCAAAGTCTCTGACTAGATCTACGAGGGAAGAGATCGAAAAGGAATTCTCTCCTTCACCAAATTCCGCAAATAAGGCGGGATGCTGCAGAGGAGTTGACCGTAAGTCAATTCTGAATTGTCATTCGAAACCATTATAAGATCGAAAGGGAATGTGAACGTACCAAATTAAAATTACACTGTGGATATCTATGCTTTTCTACTTAGTCTATAAATTATGTACTGTATCTCGTTTTGAAAATCAAGGCTACAATGAATAGTACGACTTCAAAAAATAACAAGGCACTCGCAACCAATTAAAATGCATAAATATAATCGGGTGTAGTTTTTTCATCCTATAAAAATGGACTAAGTTAATCTATAGGTCACTCACCCTCTATGCAAGTCTTTTTTCCATGAAAAATCGTGTATATATATATATATATATATATATATATACATATTGGTGAAGGCCGCTTCTGGCAAGCTTCAATTTCAATTTAAGCAGAAAGCAACAGACAAGAAGGAAAGAAACATCCATCAGTATAGTTTGTGCTTGAAACGTTGCAATATACAAAATATAGTCCCTTTCCAACTTGATGGATGTTTCTTTCCTTCTTGTCTGTTGCTTTCTGCTTAAATTTATATATATATATATATATATATATAAAATCACGTGGACAAATCTGAATTCTGATTCGAAGGATTTCTGCTGGATTCGGATTCAAAGATTTTTTATTTTTTTTTGGCTGAATTCGGGTTCGGATTTGTATCGGATTCGAGAAATGTTTTATAAAATTTTAATTTAAAACAAAATTATACAAATGAAAAAAAATTTTTTTTTCTTTTTAATCAAATTTCTCTGACTAAACGAATTGCCATTGTTCTCCAATTTCTAAATTTATTACTGCCACCAGTTTAACCCTCAACCACTATATCGTGGGGTCAGGAAGGACCCCACTCTTTCAAATTTTGTGACCAAGAAATCAAGATAGTGGTTGAGGGTTAAAACAAACTTAAATGATAGTGTGCAAGTGGCTTTCTAATTAACTCTTATGAGATAAAAAGGCACGTATGCCTTTCCTGTTATATATACTGATATATATTTTAAAAATAATATACAATTAGGAAGTTTATTTAAACGGACTTTGTTATAATTTAAAATATGTAAAATTAAAATTATGAAGCTGGCATGGCGACGGGATGTTGTTGCCTTATAATACCTGATTCACAGTACTCCTTTGTCACCCATTACAAATGTTCACAAACACCATGACTTAGCATTTTTCAATGTAGTGTGAACGCTTTTTAATAATGTCAACCATGATATTTTGTTCAAAGTTTTGACCCTGTTTACGTTCCGAGAAGAATGTTTCCAACATTAATTTAGTAATGGTTCAATGGACAAGAGTGAAGAGTTGGCTATTGAATGAGTCTGATCCGAGAGCGTTTGTTAAAGCCACTATTATTTTGCGTTCAAAATAATGTAAGTGTCATGAAAGAATTTGGCCAATTTTAATTTACGATTCTGAAAAGGGTCAAAGTCTTGCATTAATTTATTAATTAAGACTAGGCTTACTGTTAGGCCTCTATTGTAGCCTATGAAGCTGTAATTTCTTTGGAATTATGACCAATAGCAGCATATTAGGCTGGTATTCTGGGATTAAGGGTTGCCTAGTACTAATAAAACTTTTTATTAATGGGCCATATAAGAAGTCTGACCAGGTCTAAGCTAGTTTTTTAAACGATGAATGATTGGGATCACGACTGAAATATTTATTTTTGCAAAATCTTGGTACTTTTCCGTTATACTCCACAATTTTTTAATAATCCAGAAATGTCAATCGCCTTTGACGATTGGTTAGGTTTAGTCGTGATATTTTTTTTAAAACTAACTAAAATATTACGACTTAACCTAACTGATCGTAAAAGGCGATTGACACTGGGGGCTTATTAAAATTGCGGGTATAACGGAAAACTACCAAATCTTGTTTTACCCACAGCAGCATTTTTGTTTAATACATATTTAAGTAACTTAAAGGTATTTGGTGCAGTGTAAAAAAATAAGTGCGCGTACTACATATTCTCTTCGGTATAAAAATACAGGAAAAAATTATATAGGTATAGGTAATGCTTATATTGTTACCAAGAATTGTGCATAAACTTACCGTATTTTATGCCTCATAAGACGCTACAAATGGTAAGACGCACCCAATATACAGGGCGTCCCAAAAAAATGTATACACACTTTAAATACTTATAAAGGCAGTGTTTATTAAAATACATTTCATTTTCAAAATGTAATAGAATCTACAGACATTATTTAATTGTTTTGTCAACGCCTGTTTTCAAACTGACGTCCGTTCTGGTCCAGGCACTGCTGATAACGCGAAGCAATGGAATCGCAAACATCACGAAACATTTCGTTTGGTATTTGTGTGCATTCTCGTTCAATGGCTGCTCTCAATTCAGCGACTGTTGCAGGTTTTATAGCGTAGACTTTGTCTTTTAAGTATCCCCATTAAAAAAGTCTAGTGGTGTGAGGTCTGGTGAACGCGGAGGGTATTCTACGAAACCCCTTCGTCCAATCCACATCCACATCGTGCCAAGTACCACTCGCAATACTCCACTCTTCGGTCCGGATCATCATCATCATCTTCATTAATAGCATGGACTAATCTTGGAATGTAACTTTTCCATTGACAGCGCTTCAAAATGCGTTGGACAGACGATTCTGAAATTCCTACCTCACGACTCGCTTGCCGCACAGATTTTCTTGGACTTTGATGATACGTTTCCAGTACTCTTTCTTGCTTTGTGGGGCTTGTCGATGTCCGTGGTCTTCCGGAACGCTTCTTGTGGACATTCTGAACAGTTCCATCGGCTTCAAACTTCTCTAATTCGAGTGATGGTAAGTCGCGTTGGTGGATCTGTTTGAAACTCCCTCCTAAACTGTCTTTGCACTTCAACTGCGTTTTCACACTTCCAGTAGCATTTTAGAATGAATTTCATTTGTTCAAAGCTTAGTCTGACTGCCATTATTAATTCTAATGGGTTTAACTTGGAAAGAAAGAAACATCAATTGAGCTATCAACTGTTAAAGTGTGTACACATTTTTTTGGGACGCCCTGTATATTTAGCAAAGAATATTTAGGAAAAAAATACTTCGAAGATTTATCAGCCTGACAAAAAATATATTCCCATAACTTTATTAAAAGAACATTAAACAAAACAATAACATACGAGCCCTGAAGTGATTTTTGGAGACGTTTTTCAGGAAAAAAGTAGCGTCTTATGAGCCGTAAAATACAGTAATTCACAATTGTGAGTTATTTAAGAATAATTCCAAATACAAATATTTAATAATTTTATTTATATACAGTTTTTTAATTCACACACTAAATAATTTCAAAGAAAACCTCACAAGATTGTTCATACTTCCGAGTAAATTGCGGTGTGAACCGTTTTTGAACAAAAACGGTTACTCCAGTTTCGGACAATGAACAATTGTTTTGAGAGATAAAAGTGGTGTGAATAGGACATTAGGCCTAGGCCTATTTAAAAGGCAAAACATGGGGAAGAAATGCTAGGTATCTACCGTAGGCCTTAGTGACAGTATTGATTACTTAAATTTACAAACTCTGACAAGTTACTAAGCATTCTGGCATTCATGTCTCCTGCGTCAAAGGCCGGCTGCACGCAGGATCGTCTTGCGACTCGCGACTGACAGCTTGGGTCGCGGTCAGCGCAGTGTGCGGGGCTCCCATTGTGTCAATGTAAAATCACACGCGACTCGTCGTCACGACCCAAGCTGTCAGTTGAGAGTCGCAAGACGATCCTGCGTGCGGCCAGCCTAAGAAAGCTAAAACAAGCAACGCTTCAAAAGAATTTGAACAATATCTCCGGGTGACGTCTTATATTACTGGAGGGGAAAATCAAAAGGTTTATCTCAAGTTAGCTATGCTCGCCAAAAAACATCTATTCCTGTTTCTACAGCAGGTGTAGAGAGGTTTTTATCGCTCACAAACTTTCAAAGTGGCCAGAAAGACTTCACTAACTCCTGGCGTAATGGAGAATGTAATCTTTGGGGAATATATACACAGTAATTTATATAACTACAAATGACAGTAAAATAATAATTTGTTTTCAAAGTTGAATCAGACACCTTTAATGTTTCCTTTAGAACGCAAAACTTAAACATTTAATCTGATAATTTACATTAGGTATATCAAAGAGGGGTAGCACGCAATTTTTACGAACAAATTAAGATATTTATGCAATTTAGGTAATAAAAATAATATCTAAATAAACACAAGTTTTAATTTTTATTTAAGCCAATTAAGTTCATTTTTCAGCTGCTATTGGAAAATCAATTATTTGTCGCGACTTTTAGCTTAAATGAAATACATACGGTACGATGTAACCCAGCTTATAATAGATACAAAATAGTATTAACAACAGTATTACAGTGCATATTCTACGTATCATAGCATAATGCAATAGATGATTTGATAACATGTATATACGTACATAGTTTTTGGTTCAGTTTACGTACAGCAAGTGTAAGGTAGTACGAGTGTGACTGATTGAAACTGGTAAATTTGTGCTACCAAAAGGAAGGAATACAAACTTGCGGTGCATTTGCTCCTGAAGAATCATGCACCACAACTGATAATGGACGGGTCTCAAATATGAACTAACGAAAACGGATACAGATTTGGATGTTCTTTGGACTTGGCTAATACAGGGCATTGTGATAAACCACATACGGAAACCCCTATTTGCTTGGCAATGCTGCTGCAAGCTGCTCATACCCTGAAATGGGCGTATGGGCGCAATCTCACACACACACACACATATATATATATAACCTTGGTTTAGCTTCCGCCTGAAATGTTCATTCTAATGAAGGTCAAGCTTGTCACTCCACCTTAGACCTACAGTTTAAGGTGTGTGTGTGTGTGTGTGTGTGTGTGTGTGTGTGTGTGTGTGTAAAAAATTTTTTCACAAAGTATGACTATAAAATGCTTATGATTGAGTGAAAAGTAATGCACTAATTAAATGTGAAGGTTCAACCTCAAACACACAGCCCTTGAATGTTTTCACTGTGGCTCGTGGAAAATTGAATGAACGTACTTTGCATAAGCAATTCTTGTCTTACTAATTTGTTTGGCTTTTTTAATACCATAAATATATATGAAGAGTAAAAACAGTGGATGTTGGGCATTTCAATTTTCAAAAGGCATTTAATAAAGTGCCCCATAAGAGATTATTAGCTAAACTTCAGTCTCAGAGAATTGATGGCAATATTCTCAAATGGACTAAAAACTAGCTAAGCAGATTTAAACAGAATGGTTATTCATGACAAAGCATCTAATTGGAAAAGTGTAACTAGCAGTGTCCCTCTTGTATCAAGAGCATAATTAGCTTTCAAAAGTTTTGGGGGGGGGCTATAATGATGAAAAATCCTGCGATGAATTTCTGTGCTGCTATCCTGTAAGTAATGTGTTTGCGACCAAAATGATGCTCTTAAAATACTATGATTTAGACTTTAGAGAATGATCTATATTTATGATAGTAAGAGGAAAATCAAAGCAGCATTTTCACAACTACCTTATGTATATCAAGTATATAATTAACATTAAAGGAAAACAATATATGCAATAATTAAAGTAAAAAATAACTAGATGCCTCATTAAAGTATCTATCACTGCAGTATTAGTACTGAATCAGTAATACTTTCCAACAAACTAATAGGACTAATATAATTAAAGATTTACTAATCATAGATTATTTCAAGAACTAAATATTTCCCTTCATGTAAGCTAACTTAGATCAAAAGTTGGAGGAGGGGATAAAACCTATATTATCCCCCCCCCCCCCAGTTGAAAAGTTGGGGGGGGGGAGACATGTCCCCCACGTTAGTTACGCCCCTGATTTGTATCAATGGCACTAACAAAGACATTATAATTTCAAAATTTGTGGATGAGCAAAATAAATGGTGAAACATTTGAAGATTCAAGATATTAGTAAGTCACTCAAGTGGACAGAAATGTGGCAGATGAACTTCAATATACAGGGTGAGTCAAAAGTCTCCATACATAGGCAAAATGGTCATAAATAAATTATTATTTTTTATTTTTTTGCAGGTGATGTGCTGAGATGCCTTTGTCCTGGCAAGAAGAGCATATAGAGATCATTCTTCTGGCAGGATCAGGAAGCTGTCGCAAGGTTGCCGAGGATTTTAACAGGACACACGCCCCTGGCACGCACATCGCACCCGACACCATTGCCAAACTCAATGAGAAGTTCAAGAAGACTGAAGTGTTGCAGACCAACCGAGAAGTGGCCATCCACGAACAGCCACTGATGAAGGCACAGCGTTCGCAGAGAGTCCCCAAAAAAGCACTCAATGGATGTCTGCAGAATGCAGTGTCAGCCAAAGGAGTATCATCCGCATTATGAAAGAGCACAGATGGCATCTATACAAAATGCAAATGTTGCTCTATCTTAGCGAAGATGACCCAGACAGGCAGCTGGAATTCTGTGAATGGGCAAGAACAAAAGTGGATGAAGACAGAGTACTCAGCTGGCATCCTGTTTTCAGATGAAGCAAACTTTTATGTTCATGGAGAGGTTAATCGTCAAAACATACGTTATTGGACTGATGACAACCTGCACTGGATGAGTCCCTCAAAGACGCAAGGCGCTGGAAAAGTGATGGTGTGGTGCGGGATATGGGACAACACAATTGTTGGCCCTTTTTTCATTAACACCAATCTGAATGCCGAAATGTATCTAAACATGTTGCAAGACAGTCATGCCATCCCTGCTGAACGAGGAAGGGGGATTTCCAACGTACTTTCAGCAAGACAGGGCGCCACCCCATTACAGTATCTGCGTGCGCCAGTGGCTGGATCAGCAGTTTCTGGGTCACTGGATTGGCCTCCGAGGTCCCCAGACCTCAACCCCCTTGATTTTTACTTGTGGGGACACTTGAAGGCCATGGTGTACCAGGTGAAAGTACAGTACAAAACATGGACCACCTAAAGGAATGCATTCGTGATGCGTGTGCACGCATAACACCAGACGTGTTAACGCGCGTTTGCCATGACTGGGAGGAACGCATCCGTATGTGCATTCAGTGTAATGGTGCCCACATAGAGCATATTTTGTGACTTACAAGTGATTGCATAATAAAGTGACCATTTTGCCTATGTATGGAGACTTTTGACTCACCCTGTAGAAGAGTAAAACATTGTATATCAGTAAAATAATGTTGAAGAAGAGTATCCTATGTGCAACAAGAAGCAAACAAGTCATACAGAACAGAAGGATTTAAGCATTGTTGCCAACACTCTTAAACTGAGTAAGGAATGTATCAAAACAGTTAGAAAAACAAACTAAATTCTAGGATTTATTGGTAAATCATTTAAATTTATGTAATTCAAAAAAGTTACATAATTCCTTAGTACACCACCACCTGGAATACTGCATTCAGTATTGGTCCACATATTTGCAACAAGATAGAATAGAGAGAGTGCAGCAATGAACTAATATGATTCTCAGAAAGAAATTATACACTGCCCATTTAGAAACATTAAATTTATTCTTGTTAAAATGTGGATTCAATGAGATTTAATCCTTTCAGGATTTGGGTGAAACCTTTATTATATCTAAACATATCAAAAGCTTCTGATACAGTTGAGCACAAACCCTTAATTTCTGAACTGCCCAGTCTATCTGTGCTTTCATCTTTGATTTCCTTTCTGCCCAATCTACAGCTATGGTTGTAGATGGCCACTGTTCTAAAGCTATATTTAATAGCGTTTCTAAGGGCTCTGTCCTATCTAGGGCTGAGTACCAGCAATATAAATGATAGTGGTATCAAGAGTGTCCAGGCATCTCAAAAACCTTGGGCTTTTGATTTTGGCTCTCTTCCTCTATATGAGGGGCATTTTTGTGGGCACTTACCCTTGACCACTCCTTACTACATAAATAAAAAAGTTTATAATGATTAACCCTCTACTACCAGAATTTCTTAGAGTTCTGAATATGTGTACAGATATACCCTGATATTCATTGTTTTTAATTTTGTCATTTTGCACTTTCATCATCACTCTTTATACCCGTACCTTGCAGATTCATTCTCTCTTTTCACACACTCATTTTGCCATTTGTTTTTTTCGTTTGGCATTTTCCCTTTGGAATAATATACAAGAGCTACTTGATTCACATGCACACAGCTTGTCAAATGAGGAAATTGTATGCTAGATTTTCACATGAACTTCTACATTTATGTGAAGAAACATGGATGGAAAATGCCAATTTCTTTTTTAGTTTTGCAACAGATACTGAACAAGTGTTGTACACATTTTACAATGGCAAATGTTTTTCTTTAGAATTTCAAGAATGCCACTGTCTGGTGCAGGAAAAGCTAGAAGATGGAGAGAAAAGGAGGAGAGTACATATGTTAACTACAAACAAAAATGGAGAAAGTACGGAAGTCTATGGAAAAGAAGAAACAGCTTAGCAGTGAAGAACAGGTAGCCTACCTCAGGCAGCAAAAAGAAAAGAAACTACAAGGACATCATAGAAGAATAAAGATAATGTTAACTGTGAACTGTTGCTTAAAATGGGTTAATATGTTTCTGGTCACATGACCAGAACTTTTGGTCAAAAATACATTTTCCTGGGTTAATATTACCCACTCTTTTCAAATCTGTTAGTTATTTTTTGTGCAAACTATTGTAGAAAATAATAATAAATATATATATTTAGTTTGAATATTATTGTTGTAGTATGAGCATGTGATAATGCAGTGCTATGATCTATCTACTTGTGAGTTACTCCCAGTTAATTGAATGTCAGGTTAGGGCAACTGAATGCCAGTTACGTCAAATAAATGCCCACTTAGGTCAATTGAATCATTTGAATGCCAGGTTAGGTCAGTGATGGCGAACCTTTTTATGTTGGCATGTCACTTGCATACATGCATTTTAAATTTAACTACAAAATCATATAGCTGACTTATTAATCGAAAGTACTAGGGCATAGATGATTTATTGCAGTTTTTCATCAGAATACCAAACATTTTCAACATCCATCGCGTGATCGCGTGTCACCTGAAACCCTGCGGCGTGTCACTGCTGACACGCGTGTCATAGGTTCACCATCACTGGGTTAGGTTAAGTCATAATATTTTCCTTAGTTTTAACGAAAATATTGGGTAAACTTTAAGTAGATAGCTGTAACTTTCTTAATATTCATTTGTGACAAATTTGCCATAGAAGAAAAGTGTCTTAGAATTGTCAAAACTACCTATTGTAATGACAAAATTCCTAAGATTCCGTGGTTGTACAAAACTGCAAATTTATTAGGTTAGGTTATGCTTTATTTATAAAATGTAGGTGAAAAATATTTTTCAAGTGTATTTTCGTGTGCTTTGTTCGAATATGACCATTTCTTATGCAAATGGAACAGAAATACAGTTGTCATTGCATGGCCCACACACACATTTCTGTTCATTTACACAAGAAATGAAGGTATTTGAATAAAGCACACCAAAATACACTTGAAAAATGTATTTTTGATCAAAAGTTCATGTCATGTGGTCAGCAGGGTGGGTAAGTTGAGACAAAATTGAAAAGTTTGATGTCACACCAATATTAATAAAGTTATACACTTTGCATTGCATATTAAATATGGTCATACAATACTCCAACATCAGACATAAATATAAGTTTCTATCACTACTACTTTCTTAAGTTAAATTTTAGTAATAACTCAGACTTATTTTGATGGGGTGAGTTGAAATATTAGTATTTATGGTTGTTTTCATAACTCATTTCAGTTTTTAATCAGTAACTACGGTACTGGTAGTTATTTAATCATATCAAAGTTTTTAGTTTACTGAATATCAAGGAATTACTTGGTTTATGTTAGGTTTTCATGCAAATAAATAGCAGAATAAACTTATGGTAACACTTCAATTTATATCACTAATGAAGTAGTGACTTCAAATATTTCTAGAAGTCAGCAAAAGCTTTGGGGTAATTCCAGGACAAATAGACAAATGAAAGTGCCAAATGTACATTCCACCATCTCCAAAATTCATGAAACTTGGTGTGAGCGTTGGTTTTGGTCCAAATTACAAAAATCTGAATTTTTTTGAAAATTGGTCAAGTTGGTCAAATTTTATGGCTTGACCAAATTTTGGCCAAATGAAAAAACCAACAATTTTCAAACGTAAATATCTCAGCTGCTAATTGTGGTAGCGTAATAAGTCTTAAATGATAAAATATGTAAAATTAACTGTAGTTTCTAAATATGTATCATTTTTTTAGGGTAACAAAAATAAAATTATGATTTTTTTTTGGAAAAAATGTCATTTTTTTTTTTTTTTTTTTTTTGCGATTTGGCAGCGAAGATATCATATTTCGAAAAAAAGACCAAGAATAAAAAAATGTTTATTTGATGTATGTACACATTAATAAGTAATAAAAAGTCAGCTTATATAGTTTATTATAAGGCTCAAAACTGAGTTTGAAATTAAGTAATAAATTTTTTTTTCAGACGACAAAGATTTATTACAGACTTGTTGGTCCAAAAAAAGAGAATTTTCAATTCATATAAAAAATACATGTAGATAAACCAAAGGAGAAAAAATCTTTTAAAATATATGTACAATGTACATACGCAACCTCTTATATTTAGGGACAGAATATATTGACAATAATAATGTTTAATTTATAAATCGCTTATCAGAGTATAAAATACTCTTCCTAATACTACACATACACAAGTCTTTGAGAATGAATAAGAGACAGTATTCTCATCCAGTTAATCCAAATTTTAGACACTAATAATATAATAAGAAAAAAGAATTTGAAAAGATTTTTATAACTATTAAGTAGATACACAAATCTTAGCTAAAAATTTTAGAAATATTATATAGACAATCTTAAATAGTATACATTCAATACAATTTATTTTATCTTCTTTGAAAAGTTATTTAATTCTTGAAGCAGAAAAATGTATTGTATTCTTGTTCCTCCTCGTAAACTTGCTTCAATACTCCCAAATATATTTTCTGTTGGAACGTGACAAACATCATCTTGTGCAGGAAAAACGTATGAGGGACATACGCCCGAAGGATGGAGAAATTTTATCAGAAAATCATCATATTCACAGTCAAAGGACTGGACTAATCCGAGCCATAGTTTATTTTCATACATACAACCCACAAAAGAGCCTGTTTCAATTTCGCGTTGAGAGACAGTATTATGTTCTTGAACCGAAGCAGAAACTCTAATGAGCTCTCTTATTTTGACTGACTGTGCACTCTGAGAGAGTGGATAAACCTTCAACAAATTCTTGGAAATTGGGACGAAGCGATGTAATTGTTGAGTACCTTTGATAGAAGTAATAGGTTCACTCAGACGTTTTTGCAAAGAAAGCTCTACATCTACAACTTCGTAGAAGCCTTTATCTGTTTTTGTCCCAGCTTCAATCCAGCTGTAAAACAAATTCATAAATTTAAGTTGCGTGAAATAATAAAATATCAAATATTTTGTATATATGTATTCAAGTGCTGATGCTAATATTTAAAAACAGAAAACTACAATTTGGCATTAAGAAACAAATGTCCTGAACGGAGTCTCTATTGTTTTATTACCTGTTTTAATAGGGCTTTCATCAAATAAAGGTAAAATATTGTCACTGAGCAAATCCTTATTGAATTGCCTGTCTTGAACGACAAATTGTTCCAATGGTGGTGGATTCGTGGAATCGCTACTGCTTCGCTCCATAGATTCGTTAAGTATGTCTGGCTCAGGTATTGGCGCAGGTTCCGGCTCTCTGGATGAATGTTGAACATGTTCTAATACAATTGGCTTCTTTTTAATTGTGACATAGCAATTGCTGCATAGTAATTGATTTTCTTCCAAAATTCCATAGCTTGCAGCTGCCATGGCAGAGTTTACTTTTTTGATGTTACAGAAAATTGTTCTCGAGTGTTTTTTCATAGGATCGCAACAAAATTGTGTTTTGAGGCATTTTAAGGGTTAGGTAAATTTACGTATACTAGAAAATTAGGTATATACTGAAAATCTGGAAAGAAAGCAAAAAATTGTTAAAATTTGGAGGATTTTTTTAGTCATTTTTTTTCCATAATAATCGTCGATAAGCTGACTTTTTATTACTTCTTATGGTGTACATACATCAAATAAACATTTTTTTTATTCTTGGTCTTTTTTTTGAAAAATGATATCTTGATTTTTTTTTCCAAAAAATTTTTTTATTTTTGTTACCCTAAAAAAATTATACATATTTAGAAACTACAGTTAATTTTACATATTTTATCGTTTAAGACTTACTACACTACCACAATTAGGAGCCGAGATATTTACGTTTGAAAATTATTGGTTTTTTCATTTGACCAAAATTTGGTCAAGCCATAAAATTTGACCAACTTGACCAATTTTCAAAAAAATTCAGAAATTTGCAATTTGGACCTAAACCAACCCTCACACCAAGTTTCATGAATTTTGAAGAGGTGACCATGTACTTCATTTGTATATTTCTCATAGAATTACCCTTTGTCTACACCATAAATGGTGTATGGTACATAGTTCCAACCAAATTTATTGGGCCATAAATCAAATGTTGAGATTCAACATTTTCATTTATGTCCCAACAGTGATTTGGAGGCCAGTCATTGATTATTGGGTGCTCCTTTAGTATGCAGTCTACAGACAAATTCACACTTTAGTATGCAGTCTACACCAATTTGTTTTTTAACCACTTAACGAATTTGCCCGAATATACTCGGGCATCAAAGACTCACTCTAAAATAATTTACCCAAATTTACTCGGGCGCATGAAAAATTTGAAGTATGTTTAAAATTTGAACGAGATATCTCGTGCATTTACTCTAATTTGCTGTACTTCTCGAAAGCCACGCCTCTGGGCGTGGCTTGAGGCCTGGCTTTTGACATATAACACATATAATTAGGTTTATATACAGTACTTTCTCAGTGCGCAACAGTCATCCAAGGGGCATTGTATGTCTGTCCAAATCATTTTTTTACATATGGTAATTTTAGTCATATAAAGATGGATTCTGATAGTGAAGAAGAAAGTTTGTGAGGAAATGTTGAAGATATACATCTGAGCTCTTCCGAAGATGATAACAGTGATTCCTCTTGCTCAGAAGACTTTTCGGAGGATGATTCAGATGAAACATTTGAACAATTTCATCAATCGTGGTTTGAAGAGACTCAGCCTACGGTAGCTCCTCCAAGATTTGACTTCACAAAGAGTAATGCAAATACGAATGTTCCCATTGAAGGTAATCCATTAGATTTTTTCAATTTATATTTTACTGATGAACTCATCGATATTATTGTAACTGAAATGAATCAGTATGCAACACAACAAGGGAACAGTGCTTGGAGAGCTACAGACAGTAATGAGAAGTGTTTTTAGCAATAACAATGCTGCAAGGCCTAATTCCAAAGCCTAACTATTGGCTTTATTGGACAAAAAAGCCTATCATGGATACACCATTTTTTAGACAGTGCATGACTCAAAAGATTTCAGCTTTTGAAAAGTAATTTACATTTTGCAAATAATGAAGATTATGACCCAAATACCCACCCATACCCAAAACTGAAAAAAATTTATCCAGTTTACAAATACCTTAGTGACAAATTCAATTCTCTATACAACCTAGATCGTGATGTGACAATTGATGAGAGCCTTATGATGTATAAAGGACGTCTTGGGTGGGTGCAGTATATGCCTCTGAAGAGAGCTCGCTTTGGCATAAAATTATACATGCTTTGCGAATCAAAGTCAGGCTATGTTTGGTCAACAATCATATACATTGGAAAAGGTACTCAAGTGAGTCAGGTTTATAAAGATCTTCCAGTATCTATCCAAATTGTGATGTCATTGATGGAGCCATTATTGGGGAAAGGTCATTGCCTGACTACAGACAACTTTTATACTTCACCAGAGCTGGCTAACTTATTGGTTGAACATCGTACAGACACTTATGGGACTGTAAAACAAACAAGGAAAGGGATACCTGCGCAAATAAAAACAAAAAAACTGAAAAAGGGGGAAGTATTGCATTTAGGCATCAAAAAGTTTTGGCTATGAAATGGAAAGACAAAAGGGATGTCACTCTTCTATCAACTGTTCATTCTTCAGAAATGACAAATGTGTAAGGCGGCGAGATGTTGTCCGTGTGCCTCAGATTGTGAAGGATTACAACAACACCATGGGAGGAGTTGATCGGGTTGATCAAACACTTTCAAGCTACCCAATCATGAGGAAACGGGGAAAGAAGTATTACCGGAAGTTGTTTTTTCATCTTTTAGAATTAGCTGTATGGAATTCTTTCATTCTTTTCAAACAAACGGAACAAAACAAGAAACCATTAGACTACAGAATGGAGCTGATCAACATGATGGTTGCAAAATACAGAGTATCTTTCGTAGCTTCAAGGGGTCGACCAAGCACCAACCACTGCAACACCACTTCAAATGTCAGGGCGCCACTTTCCAGATATTATTCCAGCAACTGAGAAAAAAACGAACCCAACAAGGATATGTGCAGTTTGTACACGAAAGAAAACCAAAAGGGGAAAAAAAATTCGCTGTGAGTCAAGATATTACTGCAGAGATTGCGATGTAGGCCTATGCATTGCACCATGCTTTCGTGATTATCACTCGAAGTATGATTTCTCTTAAAAGTAATATGCCAATTTTCTTTTACATAGTTTTTATTTAGTTCAGAGTTGTTTTGAAAGGAATTTGCTTAACATTTATTATTATTTTTATTCAAAAAAACATGTATTTTTCGTTTTAAAAAATGAATGTATAAACTCAGGCAAATTTTTCAAAGGACATGTAATTTTTTATAACTTCTTAAAAATAAAAAAAATAATAAAATGTCTATTATTTTCCTCTTTAGCACAATATAAAGAATAAAATATTCTATTAAAAAAAATAGATATATATTGTCCACTTTCTTGGAAATAAATAAGTTTAAGTGGTTAAGTGTAGTTAAAGAAGGTTGAAATGACAATCTTACTTGAAAAAAATTTATTGAAAAGTTAAAAAACAAAGTTTATATGTAAGTATACCTTCTTAGCTTGTTTACTAATTGCTTGTTTACATCCCAATGTCAGTCACCCTTGATGATTGGTTATGGTTTAGTCATGATATTTTTGTTAGTTTTAACGAAAATATCTTGACTAAACCTAACCAATCGTAGGTAGACCACATACTATAGTAGCACTGGCAATTGAATTGTTTACAACTTTACTGCTTCAAATTTCTCAAGCTACTGATATTAAACAATCATTTTGAATTTCAAGGTCAAATAGGGTCTAAGTCATGTGAGTGAGTCATTTAGCGAAAAAAAAAAGAGCGGCAGAATGCGTGAGCAGGCACAAATTTAACGAAAAAAACCTGTAGACTGCACTTTGAAAAAAGTAGAGCGCGGCAGAATTTGTAGACCGCATACTAAAGGAGCACCGATTATTGTCTTCTCTCTCCAAGAATTATCATCACTTTTTGTTTACTTAGCTTTATCACATCCTATGTAACACTTAGTATCATAGTGTACAGCATAGTACTCTTCTTCCATATGTTTTACTTGAAAATTTTACCTCCAGGATTTTGGTATCAGTCAACTTCCAATTCACTGGTTTCAGGAACCTTATTGATATCATCTACATCACTATCAGAGCATTGAGTTTGTGTAATTTTTCTATCACCTTTGTTGTTTTTGTTAGTTGTTTTCTTGGCTCTTCGTGCTTCAGTATTAATTATTTCTGGTGTGTCTCAACTCACCCACTATAATTTTTGTAGTGCAGGTGAGAGATGAGACAAAATTAAATATGAAACACTTTTTTAAATGTTGTCAGCTAAAAATTAAGTTTTATCATAAATTTAATCTATTTAAGTTGTTACACACAAAAATTTGGAAATTTAACACTAAATTTTGCAATATAAAAATTTGTCAAGCCCACAAAGTTCTATACAAACTATTTTTACCACCTTTTAAATTTTTTTTTTTTCAGTTGATTATATTAATATTAAAAATTCACTGCATGTCATTTATAGAGAAATAATTTTGCTATCAAATGAAAATTATTAAAAATTTTTAAATTGGTGTTTTTTTCTCTCAATTCACCCTACCCAACACTACTGGGCACCAGCAAGTATTGGTTCATTGGGAAAATCCTTGGTGTTTTTGACATTAAACTAGAGTTTATCCATGAGACTGCACCAGAATTGAACACCTTCAAGACCACTAGAGACATTGACAATGTTACTATGCAGTGCCTTTTTGCAGAGGTTGATGCCCCACACCCAGTATCATCAGGAAGGCAAAATGTTTTGAAACCAAGTGAAAGTGACTATGCTATGGGTACAAGAAGCTTTCAACAAATATATTGCACTCAAAGGCAATCAAAGCTAGTTGAGAGGTGTTTGTGACCTTCATGACCATGTTTCAGATATACTGTGGACTCCATCACAACTTGTTATATTTTGCCCAGTACCTTGTTCGTAATAGCTACCATTATGCAGTGCGCATTGATCATCAGTGTTTCAGTTTTTTGTTTTCTACCAGTGTTAGCACTTTCATTATAATTAACACTCATTAAAAAATAATAATTGATATAAGTTCTCAAAAGTTATTACACTATTTGCAGCAGAAGGATTGTCTGGAGGCTGCAAAGAAATAATTCAAAACACGTGCAACATTTTCAAATTCTCACATGTCACACAAGTAACCACAATTTGCCACTTTTTTTTACTTCAATTTTGTAAACTAGATCTTATAAAATTAGATGTGCAAATGTAACAACTCTTTTGTTGATTATATTACAAGTTTGATGTTGATCAGAGGACTAATTCTCAGAATCTGGCCTAATAAATAACATGGCTCATTTTCTGTGTAACTTGACCATCATGCGAGTAACCATAAATAAACTATTTTTGAACCTTTGTGAGTGTGTATGCTGTGGAAAGGTATACACTGGGCCAGTTTTATGACAAACCTTTCAAGGCATAAAAAATAACATCAGCAAACATTTACAATTAATGACAAATAATATTTTTGTTTTGATATTTGTGAGAATGTCACACGAGTAACTATGATTTGGCTGAGATGGCTGTTCATCTTGAAAATAATGAACCTCTACCTTAGTTAGTTTGTACTGCATCTGTGAACCCTTCAAAATTTAACAAGCTGCAACTGGCCAAGGATTTTTGTGCACTACACTGTAACAATGCTGGAGCTGGAGGCAGTTGCGCTGTATTAGCCAAATGGGAGGTAGGTTACTTTGACAGCTGCAAAATTCTTAACTCTGCTTAAATGTATAGTACTTTATAGTGTTTTTTTTTTTTTTTTTTTTATTATTCCTGGACTGTTTAATTTCAATCTTAGCCCACAGGCAGTTTCTGGCTCACATCCCTACTAAAATCCAGGCCTATATGGAAGCTAATTTTTAAACAAAATCCAGACCTCTCCTTCCCTGTCTCCTTATAACAGAGGGACAAACTGCTCCCTTCCCCTAAAGTAATTTTCATGGCTGAAAACCCAAAGGGACGTAAGTGCATTATCCAATCAATCTATTAATGTCATTGTTACTCTTCAGTACCTACTGTTACAAATGATACTCCAACAATAGGCTAAGCCATTTACAAAAATTCTACCATATCTGCCTCATCTATCCATCATCAACCTGCTTCCAAGTGTTGTGTAAAGAAAACCTAAACACTTCCCAATTTGTTTAAAATAAAAATTATGTAAGCACTGGGCAAACTTTATTTAAAGCTCATACAAGGTCTGATCAAAAAGTTCCAGGACAGATGTATTTATTGCAAAATAATGTCACATACCTAATCAAATTTATCTCCTTCAAAGTAGTTTTCTTCTAATTGTAAACAGTGATTGCAGCAGTCCAGCCATTTATTGAAGCATCTGTTATAGCTACTCTTTTTTTTTTTTTTTTTTTCAGAATGTTCTTCAATTCTCACGTCACATTTTGTTTGATCTCTGCTACTTCCCGAAATCTTTTTCCTCGAGGGTGTTGTTCAACTTGGGGAATAGGAAAAAGTCACAGGGTGCCAAATCCTGCAAATATGTGGTTGGGGAACCAGTGGAATGTTGTGCTTCATTAAGAATTCCCTTATGGAGAGTGCAAAATCCCCAGCAAAATGGGCATCAAATTTGTGGATGTTGCATCACAACAATGCACCCTCTCACACGGCACTCTTCATAAGGGGATTCTTAACAAAACACATTCCACTGGTTCCTGAACCACCATATTTGCAGGATTTGGCACCCTGTGACTTTTTCCTGTTGCCAAAGTTGAAAAACACCCTCATTAAAAAAGATTTCAGGAAGTAGCAGAGATTGAACAAAATGCAACATGAGAATTGAAGAGCATTCTGAAACAAGAATACAACAGGTGCTTCAATAAATGGCTGGACTGCTGTAATCACTGTTTACAATCAGAAGGAGACTACTTTGAAGGAGATAAATTTGATTAGGTATGTGACATTGTTTTGCAATAAATACATCTGTCCTGGAACATTTTGATCAGACCTTGTATATGCAAATACTTTAAGATAAAATATTAAATTCAATAAGAGTATAAATACTGTTGGACTACCTATTTGATATCCAACTTGTGATACAGTAATGAATGACAAGTTAATGTGCGGAGTATTTGGTCTTATACTGAAAGGTAAAGTAAAAAAACCCCATTTCAAAAAATTTAGCTCCTCTCTTTATATAGAGCAGAATTAATACGTACATCTTAAATTAAAAGGCACTGCATTAATATGAAATCTTAATTTAAAAGAATGGTAAGTGAAAAACTTTCACACTACCCAAATATAAACCCAAGTTATTAACAAAAATAAGTCATCAAAGGCTATTTTGGTAATGGCAATTTTGACTGACTTTCTTGCTTACAAGTTTTGCTAGAACTTAAAATTTTCTTACCTGTCGCAGAAATGTAATTGGTTTTTGCCCCATTGCATGAGCATCTCCTATATTTGCCTTTGTTACTTCAGTAAATGGCTTCTCAGCACCCTAAAAAGTAAAAGGACTATTTTTAGATTAATTTTCACCAACTGTGAGAGGGCCTCTTATTTATAGGAACAAGACAAATGAAAATTATGAAGCAGTTTACAGGACCTAATCTTTTTAAATACTATTCATAGAAATTTACTATACAACAAGTCTATTTATGGCTAGATAAGGTCCATTCCATTATCTAATAATAATTCATGGCAGAATTTTAGTTTAGTTTTTACTAGTCTAAGTTTAACTTAAGCCTGGTAATATTTTCACAAATTTCACTTAAATTTCATTGGTTTTAGTTAGAAATCTAAAAATCATACCCATACAAATTTAACCAAATGCTATGAAGTATACCATAAAGAAGGTTTAAATCAGTCGTAATAAGAAGTCTTATTTATAATAAAACCCTGTGACTCAGTCGTAAGTGTTACAAGATTTATTGATATTTTTAATCTAAATTTGTTTTAATATCTTTTCATATTTGAGTCAAAGCCAAATTTAAATCTAAAAATCCCTTAGAACTGTTGCTTTACTAAATTAGAAGTGCACTTCAGTTTTTGAGCAAACAATAAAAGTGACAAAAAGTATATTTGCTCTGTTTTAGCTTAAGCTGGCTTACTTCACTTTGCCAAAGACTTTAAGACAACCTACACCAACCCCAACTAATATATATTTTATTATATATATATATATATATATTATATAATATATATATTCCCAAGAGAAGACTAGATGCCTGGCTCAGGATGGTACCAGATGAGCTGGGTGTACCTTGCTGTGTGTGGTGGAGTGCGCAAGAAAGCAACTCACTCCTCCACCAAGCCAGGCCTAGAGACAGAGCCACCAGCTTGACCTTTGTGTGAAGAGAGACCAACACACACAGAACATCAATGAGGTGTATATATATATATATTTAATGTAAATTTCTATAATAAAATAGTTGTTATAAATATATTGTATAATGCTTAGATTAAGCCTATAAAGATTAGTCTGAAAAGGTACGGTACTCAGGATGTGATGGCATATTCAGAAACTAGTTGCTGGAAAAGAAAAATTGCCCATTACAGTGATATAGACTGATCAGTATGAGCCCAAGTCAATTGACTTGTTTCTTTAAAAAATTATAAGTCTCGCTTATAATTACAAGTACAGTATATTAACCCTTTCACTGCAGTTAATAATATACTTGCCATATTGGAAATCCCCATAATAAAGGTGTAACTAACTATCATACTGTATTATAGTTTGCTCTTGGCCACTAAAAGCTATAGGCCTAGATTAAAATTGGAAAATGAAGCCATTTGGGCCTATTGAGGTTATCCAAGTCAAGCTATATTTTATCCTAATAAAGTTGTGCAAAATGTCAAACTTGTCCGCTAATTAACAAAACCTATTTACAGGGATACCAAAGTACTGTACCCACATAACTTTAAGCTAAGAATATACAGTATTTACAATCTATAAACTGTCATTCATGAAAGTGTCAAAATTTTCTTAACCCTCTAACACTGACTGGGTCAAATACGAACCATTTCAAATACACGCATTTAGGCTTAACCTACAAAAACATTCGGTGTTAAAGGGTTAAGACTAAGGAGTTTTACTCACTGGTATAGACAAATCTCTAAAACAAAGAGGCAAAATAAAAAGTAATATCTACATTATAAAATAATCATATTAGCCTATTACAGTATAATACTTGTGGATATTGTGGATATTCTTCACTTCAACACACCATAACAAATACTGAAACAAATGTTTCTAGGTAACTAAGGTGCAATAAGTCCAAATATCACGTTCATTTTTGTTGCAAATGAGCATAAGGTAAGTTAGGTAAGGTAAGTGCAGGCAAAGTGTTCATTTGCCACAAAAATGAACACTATATTTGGATTTATGGCACCTCAATTAGCTAGAAACATACCCATATATTGTTTTCTTTGGGTACTACGGTGTGTTGAAGTAAAGAGTCACCATACTTGTACCCGCAAGTACTAGAGGATAAAATTAGGCTAAAATACCATTTTCTCTTATCTTTTTCTAATATTGGAGGAGCCACTTCAAAATATTCTGGTATTTTTTCACAAGAGTAGGCCTACATTACAGGCTTTTGAGGAATTTTAAGTTAGGTTAGGTTATATATTAACACTATTTTTCCGATTGTTTTTGATGTTTGAACGAAATTAACCTTCATTCAAACCACATCAAAAACCATCAGAAAAACAGTTTTGATTTACAAAGCCTGTAATGTACACTTTTAAAAAATTTACCAATATTCCTTTGCACTTTTCTGATCATTGAAATACAGTATTCAAACCAAAAGTAGAGAGTATTTTAACATTTGCTAATCTTTATTTTTATATTCATACTGAACAAGTCCTAAAAGTTACAATTGACCAATTTAATCATAGTTAGATCTAAAGCTAAATAGCATACAATATTACACTCAAGTGTTCCTTTAATCCTTCCTTACAATTCTGTATACAAAATATGTATAAAAGCATTTTCACATTCATCAACTACAGATAATTTTTTTAAAAGTATTGAAACCAAATTCAGTTGGTTAATCTAGTTCTGAACTAACAACTAACCTAACAAAATTAGATTTATACAGTATATTCCTACAATACATATATATATATATATACACAAACTCAGAATGGTTCCCTGAGAACATTATATGTTAAACACAGACCGTGCATGGAACAAGGAACTCTTCTGGGAAAATTAAATCCACTATAGTCCGAATAAGTAATGGTAAATGACAAATACCATAGTTTTTTTACCATTTACCATTACTTATTCGGACTATAGTGGATTTAATTTTCCCAGAAGAGTTCCTTGTTCCATGCACGGTCTGTGTTTAACATATATATATATATATATATATATATAATATATTTATATAATGAAAATGAAAAGGTTTATTGGCAGACTAGTCCATATGAATTATTATTAATACAATGACAGTTCATATACTAAAGATAGAAATATATACAATTGATTAGAAATAATACTGCACTGTCGAAGTTAAGTGGAGCTACACACACACAGACAGACATTTTCGTACCAAGAAGTCCATAGCTTAGAGCAGTGGTCCCCAACCCTGTGCCCGCTGACCCTTTTGCGTGTACCCGCCATTGACTGACTACGATTGATAAGTTTTTATTTAAATTTTTAATAAAATGTTAAGTATGTTACATATTTTAAATATTTAGTTACTAAGTATTTAAAATATGTAACATACTTAACATTTTATTAAATTTTAGAAGTTAATTATGGAAATAGATGCTCATTTATTTGAAAATAATTATTTCTTTATAAATAAATTAAGTTATCGTTTTGATCATTTTTCTAAGATTCTTAGTTAGCCCATCCTTGTTCATCATACTGCCTTGAATAAGTAAATGGTGCCCGCCACACTACTGGTAGTCTTGAATGTGCTCTTCGGCACAAAAAGGTTGGGGACCCCTGGCTTAGAGGATAAATGGCAGGACTCATGGATAGCTTGGATGATAGAGTTGGTTGATTTTTTTAATTCTTTGCATTAGACTGTATTGAGCATGTCTTGTTACCTACAGGAAGCTCAGGACATTGTGGGTAGCAAACATTTGCGAAGCTGAGCATCTCGTGGGTAATTTATGTGAGTCTAAAAGACGTTGTACAACAAATTTAGGGTTCTGCCAGAACCTTTTTTATAATTCACCCAGAGTTGCTGACCGTATATATTACTGCAGAAAGTATGAAAGTGTCTCTCTTTAGCTTCACTTGTACAGAAATTAAAGTTCCTTATGGTCATATTCGCTTTAGCACACAGGCTTAGAGATTATTTTCTTATATCAGAGTCATCACTCAAGGAGCTGGTAATAGTTTGACCCAAATACTTAAACTCTTGTACTTCCTCAATTACTTCACCATTCATTTTAAACCTTATATCAGCTGGCTGATTACAGCTTTTAGGATGAAATTGCATAACCTTAGTTTCTGTAACATTAAAAAGAATATGTTTCTGTGAATACACTTCGCACACATTTAGTAGCTGATCCAGACCTTTAACAGAGGGACTTATTACCACCATATCAGCATAAACCAAATTATTTATCCTTGCGTTATCTATACAACATATTGCCTCATTAAGTGAAGCAATTAATCCATCAATATACACATTAAACAGCATAGGGGAGAGCAAGGAGCCTTGTCTCACCCAGCAAGATTAATTAATAATTAACAAGACTTAGGGGAAAGCCAAGTACTAGAGGATAAAATTAGGCCAAAATACCATTTTTTCTTATCTTTTTCTAATATAGGAAGAGCCACTGCAAAATATTCTGGTAGTTTTTCACAAGAGTACATTACAGGCTTTTGAGGAATTTTGGAATTTTAAGTTAGGTTAGGTTATATATTAACACCGTTTTTCCGCCGATTGTTTTTGATGTT
The DNA here is from genome assembly GCA_023014485.1 of Bathynomus jamesi. Lineage (NCBI taxonomy): Eukaryota > Metazoa > Arthropoda > Malacostraca > Isopoda > Cirolanidae > Bathynomus > Bathynomus jamesi. The sequence continues at coordinate 116,613 of JAJOZX010006903.1, read as the reverse complement.
GTTTGAACGCAATTAACCTTCATTCAAACCGCATCAAAAACCATCAGAAAAACGTAGTTTTGATTTACACAGCCTGTAATGTACACTTGTAAAAATTTACCAATATTCCTTTGCACTTCTTCTGATCATTTCTCTGAAAATTGAAATACAGTATTCAAACCAAAAGTTACACATCTTCTTAAACCCTGAGATTAAGCTACCAAACTCTGAAAAGCTGTCACGCTTGTTTATGTATGATAGTAAGACTTAAATTGAATTAAAGCGACTTACTACTATTCATATTAAATAATGGAAGGGGCGGCCTGTCATGCAAAGCGAAGGCCGCACAATGACAGTATACTCGCTGCTGCCTGCGATGCGGCACGCGCTGTTTTATCCAAATTCATTCAATAATTACTGAACTTACTGCCTGAAGTTCCTTTTCAAGAGCTGTTGCGCGTATTACTAATGGGCCACGTACGGCATATTCCATTTTAATTACTTGTGGATTCATATTTTCCAACGTTATCACTTTTTGAGCCATGGTTGATGAATTCGAAATATAACGCGACTTCACCCCAAAACCAGTTACAGTTGAATGGCATTTTAAGAATCTGAGATAAGTTTTCTGTATGTGGTTGCCGAACAGCAGACGATGGGAGAGAAAATTTGGCATCATCTGCAGATTTTGAAATTTGTATTATTATAATTAATAAAAGCTCTACTTTGTTAATGACAACAAAGTCAAATATTTAAATAATCAGTTTTGACTTTAATTACGAGATTAAAATAAAGATATCACAGAAATACAGTTTAAAATTTTGATATAGCTTCAGAGGTTGTTTATATTTTCTCATAGCAAGTGTTGCCAAGCTTCACTTTTCCGTCATTGAATTTTGACAAATTTTTGTCACTAGATCACAGTGGCATAAGAGAGTTAGTCCAAAGCCTACGTATATCTAGTCAGTCCACGCTCGCATTATAGCATGTAAATAATTTCACATAAACAATTTTAAACAGAAAGTTTTAAGCTAGTAAAACCTTAGCATTTAGTTTAAGCCCATAAACCACTTAGATTTTGAGTGCAGTTTCACAAATTTGGTCTCACTAGTTGTGAATGTAAATACTCGCAATACAATACAGTTGCTGGAATTTTAGTTTATTACGTAGTTTATCACTGAAGCTCAAAATTGTGATGGCTTTGGTATATTTGTTAGTGTATGACTTCGCCAAAGCTTACCCATGTCTAGTATATATATATATATAACCTTTTTTTGGTTAACCTTTGGTTAGCTTCCGCCCGAATTGTTCATTCTCACGAAGGTCAAGCTTTTCACTCCACCTTAGACCTACAGTTTAACGTGGAATCCGAACCACGCCCCACCAGCAGCCCAGCGTTTTAACCACTAGGCCACTTACGGTACCCATTTATCTACCAACCACTTTCTTTATTGTGTGGAAGGATGAACAGCTGGGTTTTGCTGCGCACCGGCTGCCGTCACCGGGTCTCGAACCCAGGGCCGATGAATTCGTAGTCAGCGACGCTAACTACTACACTATATATACAGTGGTGGGCACCGTTAACCAAAAAGTTAACTTCGTTAACCGCTAATCCGTTAACCAAAAAGTTAACTTCGTTAACCGTTAATCCGTTAATTCGTTAAACATGTAACGGAAGTTACCGATAAACCGTTAACGTTAACTTTTATTATAAAAAAAATGAAAAACACAATATATATATAAATTTAATTTTCCCTCTTCTTCTCGTTCTCCATTTTGTCCATGAGATGCATGTTGCCCTTCATGAAAATTAGCATATCAAAGTTTTCATCAGACAGGGATGATCTCTTGGCCCTCAGGATGTCCTTGCCCATAGAGAACAAACGCTCCACTGCAGCACTGGAGGGGATGGCAGAGATACTAAAGAGTAAACAGCCTCTGGCGCCACACGCTCACATTTACTTCTCAACGCCATCTATTATCTCATAAAGAAACTAATTCACATTGGGACTTGAAAGTACCGGCAGGATCAACCGGGTAGAAAAATAATTATGGAGATTTTAAAGATGTGGTACCTAGAAGTACCGCCAGGACATAAAGGGTTAAGGTGAAAACGCTCCCATTGTAAGACATCAATTGACTTAATTTATGTCATCAAAGTGACATGAGAATTGAAATCTTACCTGATCAGTTTTATGGTTCTTGAAATGTATCAAGGAGACTACTAATAAGGTACTCACAGACATATTATAAATATACATGACTTACTTGACAACGATTATTTTTAAATATTCACTAGCACAAACATGTTGTGCAAAAGACAGACAGCAAATGAAACGAATGTAGTTATTTGTTGTAATTGTTACATATATTATTGAAAGTGCCTTAAAATGCTCGTGTATTTCTTGAAAGAAGTTGAAACATTCAACTCAAATGGCAAATCTTTCCGCCTGATTTTACAGTCGACCATGTTTTGCTCAAAGCAATGCCATAATAACTACCATATTTGGTAAGACACAAATTGTGGCGACGGAAACAAATATATCGCCTGATTTTGCACTGCGGAAATGGAAATTCGTTCATCACTATTAACAGTGGCGGATTAATTGCGCACCTGCTCAGCACTGAAAATAATAGAAACTTTTAAACGTTTATTTATGAATTTTTTGGGTTAACGGACTTGAGTTAAAGGAAGTTAAATGTAACGGAAGTTAATTAGTCCGATAATGATTTTCAAAGTTAACTTAAAAGTTAAATCGTTAACGAAAAAGTTAACTTCGTTAATTAACGATTAACGGATTAACGGTTTGTGCCCAGCTTTGTATATATATATATATATATATATATTATAACTGCAAACACGCAGTATAATTAACGTAAAGAACGACGCTTTGTATAGGAGAATATTCCGCGCAAGATGAGAGCGAAAGAACGAAACAAATGAAAAAATGAGGTAACCACCCGGGAATCGAACCCGGGATCTTCCGATTGCCGGTCAGATATGATAACCATTACACCACGGGCCTCACTCAGTCAAATGTCGTAATTCCTCTACATGCGCGCAGAAACCAATGCCCCAAAGGGGCACCTCCCGCATGCCGTAACATTATATACATTATAACTGCAAACACGCAGTATAATTAACGTAAAGAACGACGCTTTGTGGCATTGGTTTCTGCGCGCATGTAGAGGAATTACATTTGAGTGAGTGAGGCCCGTGGTGTAATGGTTATCATATCTGACCGGCAATCGGAAGATCCCGGGTGGTTACCTCATTTTTTCATTTGTTTCGTTCTTTCGCTCTCATCTTGCGCGGAATATTCTCCTATACAAAGCGTCGTTCTTTACGATATATATAGGATGTTTCATAACATGTGGAACGCACTTTCAGGATGGATTCAGGACCTGAAAACAATGAAAAAAGTTTATATAAACATATGCCCGAAATCGTTTTGTTTCCGAGTTACAGCCCGTTATGTGTTCCAGCAAGTATCCGCCTTACCTTTAAAGGAAGTGTTCAAAATTACCGCTTTGCGCTTGAATACACGCCTGAACACGCCTCGTCATAGACTACCTGACGCGTTCAAACATTTCAGGCATTGCTCGGATTTTCTGGCATCCTTGTTCTACACGTTGGCGAAGCATTTCAACGTTATCAATGGGTGTCACGTAAACGATGGATTTCAGATGACCCCACAGGTAAAAATCGAGTGGACTCATGTCCGGGGAGCGAGCAGGTCACGCAATGGGTCCTCCACGGACTATCCATTTATCAGGGAAATGGTCATCCAAATAGTCTCTGGCAACTCGACTAAAATGAAGCGGAGCGCCGTCATGCATAAACCACGTACGACGTTGGACACCAAGAGGAACTTCATCTAGTAAATAGCTAAATTCATTCCTTAAAAAATTGGAATAGGATTCGCCTGTTAATCTTCCAGGCAAAACAAAAGGACCGATTAAGTTGTCAGCAATAAGTCCTGCCCATACATTAATACTAAATTGTTGTTGGTGCCTTGAATGGATGATGGCATGCAGATTCTCTTCGGCCCAGTGATGAATGTTGTGAAAATTGATCACGCCATTTCTTGTGAAGGCAGCCTCATCAGAATACAACATGGAGGATAGAAAAAGAGGATCGCGAGCACACTGTTGAAGGAACCAAGTACAAAAAAGCCTCTCGCGGTGGAAAATCAGCTTCAGTAAGGCCTTGTACCCTCTGAATGTGATATGGGTAACGCTGTTGTTCCCGTAAAATTCTCCTCACAGTATCTTACACCCTCTGCTGCTGCTGCTATCCTTCGGGTGCTGACACCAAGATGTTCCTCTACGCGATTCAGGACCCGCTCCTCCAACGTCTTGCTGCGGCCGCATTACACTCGGCAAGTCCATAAGTCCATACATGAGATGCATGTCTGCCATTTCTCTGTTTGAATAAGCCTCCATTCTCACTTCAAATGCACACTATCACTGAATAGCACAAAAACTTTCAAGGTTTTATTTTCACTGGACTACACTTATTCACGGTAAGAAGTTACGAATACGAACAGTGAAACATCGCGATGCACCTCTGACTGACTGATGGCTCTAACTCAACGATATTGAAACATGTCATAGTGTACGAAACATTACAATCGGCAAGGCCATACATGAAATAAGTCTCGTACACACTCACAAACATCGTCGGCAAGCAGTGTTTGTAAACAGTTTGCAGAAAGAATTGCTAGAACACAAAATGGGCTGTGACTCGGAAACAAAGCGATTTCGGGCACATGTTTATATAGACTTTTTTCATTGTTTTCAGGTCCTGAAACCATCCTGAAAGTGCGTCCCACATGTTATGAAATACCCTGTATAAATATATATATATATATATATATATATATATATATATATATATAATATATATATATATATATACGCAGTACGGGTGTCCCAGGAGGAAATGTCAAGAATGCACCATTTGACTCTTTGGGTATTTCTAAGTAGAAAGTATTATATCGACATGTGCCTGATTCCCAACCGTAACCGAGATACAGGCCTCTACATTTGGGCACCACATCACTACGGCAGGGAGGTTACTACATACTTAAATCAACGGTTTCCGGGAAGGTGGATTGGACGTGGAGGACCTGTGGCATGGCCCCCTCGTTCGCCTGACTTATCTCCGCTAGATTTTTTTGTCTGGGGGTTCTTGAAGAGTAACGTTTATCAGCGGGGTAAGCCCGAAACTAGGGAGCAGTTGGTTGCACGTATACAGGATGCGTTCATAAACCTCAGAAATGAACTTCCGCGTTTTCCTTGGCAAGACTCGATGGATCGGAGGCTCGCCGCGTGCACTGAAGAAGGAGGGGGTCACTTTGAAACCATTCTGCAATAAGTGCAATAGTGTATTGTATGTTTGTACTTTTTGTAAACCACAAGTGTCATTAAATAGTATCTAAGATCGCCTTTTTATTATGTTTTAATTACCCAAATGTAGAGGCCTGTATCTCGGTAACGGTTGGGAATCAGACCCATATCGATATAATACTTTCTACTTAGAAATACCCAAAGAGTCAAATGGTGCATTCTTGACATTTCCTCCTGGGACACCCGTATATATCAGGTCGGCAAAAAAAAAGGGAGACCTCGAACTTTGGCTGTAAAATCCAAACTTATGGTCAGATTTCATTATTTTTTTCACACCCCACAACTAAGTAAATTTCTTATATGGTGAGCGAATTTCAAAGAAAACTAATAAAAATTACGGATTTATTGAACATTTCTTTATGCCACTGGAAATTCTCTATTTACACTACTACTGCATTGTAAAGGGTGATCCAGAGAAATGGGACCCAAAAGAAACCCCTGTAACTCTTAAAGTATAAGTCCTTTTATAAAATCATACGCATCATTCGAAAGAGGATAGTTACAAGTTTGTACAGGATTGTATAGGTTTTGACAATACAAGACAAGATAAGATACAAAACAAAATAAAAGTGTTAGTTAAAACTAACCCTTCAAGATGACTGCATGGACTGTGGAACAGCTGCGTTTCATAACTGAGCAATATTATGAGCATGGAAGAAGTGTAGTTTCAGCTCAAAGATCTTTCAAGACAAATTTTCAGATGTCAAAATCACCTTCTAAGAAAGTAATCCGTCGGTGTGTCAGAAATTTTTCCCTAACTGGCAGCATTGGAAAAAGAAAACCAACTGGAAGAGTGCGCACAGCAAGGATAGACGAGATCATTAACAGAACTCATGAAATTGTACAGGATAATCCTAACATAAACATCAGACGTGCTTCTCAGCTGTTAGGAGTTGGATATGGAACAACACCACACCGTATATTCAAACAAAATTTAATGCTCTTTCCATATAAAATTCAAACAGTGCAACAACTAAACGATGGAGATTTCGCACGAAGACGACAATTTTGTCAATGGATCCAACAGAAGGTAAATGACACCACCAATTTTCTAGCAACTTTGATTATGTCAGACGAAGCCCATTTTCACTTGAATGGAACTGTAAACAAACAAAATTGTCGTTTCTGGGCAACAGAAAATCCATTGAATATTACCGAAGTCCCGTTGCATAGTCAGCGTGTAACTGTTTGGTGTGGTCTTACTGCATCTCAGATCATAGGGCCGTACTTTTTCGAGGATTCCACCGGAAACACGGTCACTGTAAATGGTGATCGCTACGAAAAAATGTTGACCGATTTCCTTATTCCTAAATTAAGAGATCTTTGTCTAGAAAACCACTGGTTCCAACAAGACGGAGCTACCTGCCATACCACGAGGAACTGCATGGCAGTTTTGCGTCAAACGTTTCCAGGCGAGTTAATCTTAAGATTTGGAGACGTTGAATGGCCCGCAAGGTCTCCGGATTTTTCTCCCTTAGATTATTATCTCTGGGGATATTTAAAGAGTAGGGTCTACAGAAATAACCCAACGACCTTGCAAGAATTGAAGGCCGCCATCACAAATGAGATACAGGCCATACCACCGCACACTCTTGCAAAAGTGATGCAGAACTTACAAGCGAGAACACTGGAATGCTTGGCAACTAATGGAGCACATTTGAAAGGAGTCATTTTTAAAAAAGAAATATTTCATAATAAACTTGTAACTCTACTCTTTCGAATGATATATAGTTTTTATGAAAGGAATTAAATATTAAGAATATTTGGCTTTTTTTTATGGGTCCCATTTATCTGGATCACCCAGGGGTATGTGCAGATAAAAAGTTACAGAGAACTCACATATGGTGCTACCTTGATGTTAAAAAACTGTTCGATATGTTTACCACGAACTTCTACAACCTTTTTCAGTCTAGAACGGAACTCATCTATGGCTTTATTAATTTGTTCTTGAGGTAGCTCATCCCATTTTTCCAGAAGCTGTTGTAAATGAACGACATTTTTTACTTTGACCTAATAAATTCTCTGTGACAAATTTTCCCAAAGGCCGTAATCGACAGGATTCAAATCAGGACTGTTTGGTGGCCAAATTTAATACCGCTACCTGGTATTCTTTTGATATCTCCTGTTTTATCAATTTTCTTGAGAAGCTTGTCCAAACCTCCTGCAGTTGGCTTACGTTAATTAAAATCGCTTTAATTATCAACTTGAACCTATGATTAGCAAGATTTTTCTGGAATATTCGCCATAAATCCAAATTCTCAGCTAAAATGCTAAAAATTGGCAAACAAACCATAAAATTACCTAGCACTAACATACTAAAATTTCATGGTTCTATGTACCGTATTTGCCTAGATATGAAGGATTTAAAAGGTCTCCCTTTTTTTTTTTTGGCCGACCCGATGTATTAGACATAGATAAGCTTTGGTGAGGCCATACACTAACGAATGGGGGAGAGGGGAAGTAGGAACATTGCCAGCCGGAAAATTTCCAGGCGGAAAATTGCCAGCCGGAAAATTGCCAGTGTTGGAAAATTGCCAGTGAGAATATTGTCAGCCGGAATATTGCCAGTGAGAAAAAAACTGAAATTCACAAAAAAGTATTTATTTATTAAAATATTATTATTTAAAATTTTAAAATGCTAAAACTTGTTAAGAAAGGAAAGCCTCAAAAAGTATGAAGATTATAAGCAATAGATCGAAGAAATGTCAATTTATCTTCTTCATTATACTGACGGATGACTTTCTCCAATCTGTCATTGATATTTTTGTACTTTTTGGCAGTATGTCTCTTCCCCTCTTTCGAAGTGCAATTTCTTGGTCTGAGCTAAAGCCTTTTCGTTAAAGCTAACGAAAATATCACGACTTAACCTAACCAATCGTCAAGGGCGTACAGAGGAGCAAACCTGGCATTCAATGAACCTAACCGGGTATTCAATAATTTTACCATAGGTTTCGATATATATATATATATATATATATATATATATATATATATATATATATATATATATATATATATATATATATAATGACGTAATGATCTTGATGATGTCATTTAATTTTTTAAAATTAATTATTTAATTTATTAACACCCAGGTGCACAACCTGGGGACCTAATCAATATGTGTGTGAAGGTTCATGTTTGTAACTGCTTCCATTTTGGAGTTATGGCTGGAACACACTCACACACGTCCGTTTTCTCAATTACTTTATTTCTTACTTTCTAAATTTTTACATATTTTTGTCACTGGCAATTTTCCGCCTGGCAATATTCCGACTGGGAATTTTCCGTACACGGGGGAGAGGACAGGGCCGGCGAGAACTGCCACGGGCCCGGGGAAGGATTGGTATATGGGCCCCTCTGTTTATTCAGTATTTTATTATGAATGTTTTTTGTATACATAACAAGCAAACTGATTATATGCCCAAGTCACTATTCAAAACATACAGAAGAAAATGACCATTTTATTTTTCGAATCGAATCAATTATATTAATTCTATCACCATACAATTTACAAATGCAGTACCAGTCGGCGCAGGCAAGACAATTGTTTACTGCAAGATTTTCATAATTAGAAGTGTAGTTTCTTTGCCTTCTCTCTAGCAAAGTGGTAAATGATTTTGATAAAATTTAAAGTACGGGCTAACTGGCTTTCAATTACGATTGTTCCCAGATCTGTCAGTCGGTCTTGGGCATTGGTGGACCACAGATAATATTTTATGTTTCAGTTTGACTATGATAATCTCTATAGAATGTATGTTCATTAATTATATTTCCTCTCTGTTATTTAATCAATTGCTTTATTAATATTTTAGATTTTATCCCCCGCTCTTTCCGGGCCCCCTAAAGGTCCGGGGCCCCGGGATTTAACCCGGCTTTCCCGCCCTTTCGGCGCCCTTGGGAGGTTGTAATGGGGGAAAGGAGTGGGGGTAATGGAGCAGGGGGTTAGCCCCCAAGTTGCATAAAGGGGGGTGAGAGGGTTTTGGGGGAGAGGGAGAATGACCTCCCCAAAAGAGAAAACCCTAAACTTTTGAGCTTCGCATTCTGAGCCAGTGTGTTAAAAATTTGTCAAGCTATATTTAAAACTAGCGGAGCGACGCGGCGTTGCCGGAGTGGATGTTGAACTATATATATATATATCGGGTGGTCCGAAAAAAATGACGCATTTTGTAAAAATTAATATCTCAGTAACCCCCTTCCTTATCATGACAATTTTTATATGCAAGATACTTTCAAACTTCTTTTTTTGAATGCAAGAAACGGAATTCTGATGTCTTTTATAGTTTTCTCGCAATTAACAAAAGTAACAACATGGGTCAAAAAACGAATATCATGAGAAAGGAAAAATTTAATCAGAATTTAACTAATTAATTTACAGTAAATGATCGATTGGACCACCACTCTGTTGACACACTAATCTAAGTCTTTTCTTCCACACAAAAATAATACTTCTTACTTCATTAATGCCAATTTCTTGCCAAGATTCAAGTATTTTACTTTTTAATTCTGATTCGGTGAATTTTTCTCGTCGACCTCGGTAAACCTTCTTTTAGTAACTCCCAAATTGAGTAGTCCATAGGATTACAATCTGGGCTTTGTGGTGGCCACTCATTTTTCGTTATTAATTTTGGTGTATTGCTAATCAGAAACGACTGTGTGGCGTAGCTTGTATGCGACGGTGCTCCATCTTGTTGAAATATGAAATCATTTTCTTGATACAGGCGACGACAATCCGGCAACAATTTTGTTCTTAAAAGTTCAATGTAATTTGCAGAATTCACCTTTGTCTTTTCAGTTTCAATAAAATGAACATCTGTCTTGCCATTCCAAGAGACCCCTGCAGATATCATAACCTTTTTGGAGAATCTTGACGTTTCATGATACAATCTGTTTATTGAAATGTCACACTTTTTACGACGCCCGTAGACAACATCATTTTGACGGTTTCGCGGAATTTCTAGAGTGAAATCTTTTTCATCCGTGAAGACTATCTTTTTAATATCAACGACAGAGAAATTATCAAGTAACTTTCTGCACCTTGTTTTTCTTTTATCCTTAACAGTATCACTTTTTCTAGAAGATACTATTCTTTTGAAGGCTTTTAGTTTTTGTGCTTTAATTATTCGGTGTACAGAAGTCTTTCCAATATTCAAATGTTTAGCAATTGTTCTTTGTGACAAATGACTTCCTGGTTTATCTTCTTGAGAGCAGATTTTATCGTTGATGTAATCCACATTTTCTGGAACCGAAGCTGTTTTAGGTCTACCGCTTCCTGGTTTTCTGGCAGTACTTCCCGATTCGCGAATCTTCTTTAAGAGTCTTTCCACTGCACGCCTTTTCCACTTTTTGCCGGGAAACTCTTGCAATAACCTTCCAGTCTTCCATCCTTTTTCACAGTAACAATTTTTAATGAGAATACGATCTTCCTCTGACAACATCATTAAGGGTACTGACGAATTGTTAAAAAATAAAAATATCCACAATTTGACTTGTTCATTCCTGTGGAGTTTTGTAATAACTTGCAAAAATATCGCATGATATCGTATAAAAATGATATCGTATAAAAAACGGATATTATATTGCGATTTTTGTTTTTTTGACCCATGTTATTAGTTTTGTTAATTGCGAGAAAACTATAAAAGATATCAGAATTCCGTTTCTTGCATTAAAAAAAAGAAGTTTGAGAGTATCTTGCATATAAAAATTGTCATGATAAGGAATGGGGTTACTGAGATATTAATTTTTAAAAAATGCGTCATTTTTTTCGGACCACCCGATATATATGCCCGGTTAGGTCAACTGAATGCCCGGTTAGGTTAATTGAATGCCCGGTTAGGTTAACTGAATGCCCGATTAGATTAATTAAATAAATGGTTAGGTCAACTGAATGCCCGATTAGATTAATTGAATGCCCGGGTAGGTTAATTGAATGCTAGGTTAGGTAGGTTAATTGTACGCCCTTGACGATTGGTTAGGTTAAGTCGTGATATTTTCGTTGAAGCTAACGAAAATATCACGACTTAACCTAACCAATCGTCAAGGGCGGACAGATAACCTAACCTGGCATTCAATGAACCTAACCGGGTATTCAATAATTTTACCATAGGTTTCGATATATATATATATATACAGTATATATATACGTAATGACGTAATGATCTTGATGACGTTATTTAATTTTTTTAAATTAATTATTTAATTTATTAACACCCAGGTGCACAACCTTGGGACCTAATCAATATGTGTGTGAAGTTTCATGTTTGTAACTGCGTCCTTTTATCATTATACAGTAGATTACTAGCACAGTTCCCGTCGCTTCGCTGACGGTTAGACAGGCTAAACTACAGAAAAGAACGCAGCCGTGAAAATTTTGAGCTTCACATTGTGTCAACATTTCTGAATCTGGTATCTCCCAAAACCTCCTCACCCCCATTCATGCAACTTGGGGGCTAACCCCCCCATTACCCCCCCATCCCCCATTACCCCCACCCTTCCCCATTACTGCCCGGGATAAATTTCACAAACAGACAAACAGACAGGCTAAACTACAGAAAAGAACACAATCATGAAAATCTTGAGCTTCACATTTCCGCCCGTAATACAATTTCTGAATTTTTTTCTCAATTTTTTCTCACAATTTCTGAAAGTGTGACGGACGGACGGACGGACGGAGCAGCTCTCTTATTATAGTATAGATTATTACGGGCGGCAATGTGAAGCTCAAGATTTTCATGACTGTTCTTTTCTATAGTTTTATTGACCAAATAATTAAACCAACAGTAATTAGGGGTTTAATTATTTGGTCAGTAAAACTCGTACGCGGACGATTGGCACTGGGAAAATTGCCACTGGGAAGATTGCCCATGGGAAAACTGCCTATGTGGGAAAATTGCCCGTGGGAAAACTGCCTATGTGGGAAAATTGCCCGTGGGAAAATTGCCCATGGGAAAATTGCCCATGTAGGAAAATTCCCGAGGAGAAAATTGCCATGCGGAGTAATATTAAAAAAAAAAAAATTATGGGTGCCCTGAAAATATAATGAGATGTGGCAACGTTGGCATCGTTTAAGCTTTTACAATAAAACTAAAAATTTATTTATATTTGAATGTTTGTGAATACAATTAATAATATTTTAAAATGAAATTTATTCGCTTGTTTAATAAAAAATTGTATGCATATTTGTCGTTTAAAGATTTTACCATAAAAATTACCAATTAGCAACTCAACACCAAGCCAAGTAAGCAGTAGTTTAACCCATAATGGTGTCGATAATAAAGAGTGAACGCGGGAAGGATATGCTTGTAGATGAACTACAATATATGTATCATAAACATGGTACTAATAAAAGCGGTACAATTTTATATTGGGAGTGTAGTCAACGAAAACAAAAAAACTGCAAAGCGAGATTGCACTCGAAATCATCCGCGGATAATTTCGAAGTTTTAAAATCGGTGAATGAGCATACACACTCATCAACTAAGGATAGAGTTAATGCAAAAAATGCGCATGAAACTTTGAAATCCATGGCCGCAACGTCTCATCAATCAAGTCGTGTTTTGGTATCTCAAGCTACTGCGTCTCTAGATGAAGCTGCTCTCTCTCAAATGCCAAATGTAAGTAACATAAGCAGAAATGTTCGTAAATGGAGACAAAAGGCTTGCAATTTCCCAGCCGTGCCATCTGGAAGGACAGGATATAGCATACCACCAGAATTTACAGCTCTTGATTCAGGGGAAAACTTTCTTCAATATGATTCTGGAATTGATGATGAATATCGCATATTGATATTCGCAACGGCTGAGGGTTTGCCTATATTGCCTACATATAATATGCATATTTTTTAAAACAAAGTTTTTCAAATTTTTTAATAATTTTAATAAATTACTACTTCCTTTTAATTTATAAATTTTTATTTGAATAGGATAAAATAAATTTTTTCAATTATGTATTTTTTCTATTTATCATACTATAATACTTTTCAGATAGTTCTATACAAAACAAAATATATTGTATTATCAGAATGGCAATTTTCCGCATGGCATTTTCTCCTCGGGAATTTTCCTACATGGGCAATTTTCCCATGGGCAATTTTCCCACATGGGCAATCTTCCCAGTGGCAATTTTTCCAGTGGCAATCTTCCTAGAGCCAGTAAAACTATAGTCATGAAAATCTTAAGATTCAGAAATTTTGACATAGTGTGAAGCTCAAAATTTTCACGGCTGCGTTCTTTTCTGTAGTTCAATCGCGGTGCTGGGGCCTTCGGGCCCAGTAATTTTAATTATTTAATTTATTAACACCCAGGTGCACAACCTGGGGACCTAATCAATATGTGTGTGAAGTTTCATGTTTGTAACTGCTTCCATTTTGGAGTTATGGTCGGAACACACACACACACACACACACACGTCCTTTTATTATAAGTATATATTATAGATTATAGATACTGTAGATGTAAAATAATATTTTTGTCTTCATTTCGGTACTTTGCGAAGGTCCCCTCGCCGTAGGCGAGTTTGCGAAGCACAAGCCCCAACCGTAGGGCAGGGAGCCTAAGGCTCTTGTATATGTACATATATGATGCAAACCCACAAGGAAAAAGAAAATGATTCCAAGGTCTGAATACACGAAAGGCCTTGGAATCATTTTTCTTTTTCCTTGTGAGTTTGCATCATTCATTAATTTCACGTGTTTAATTGTTGAGTATATTATTTTTATTTTATTTTATCTTATTTTTTTTTTCTGTAACCTATATATAGGCTGTAACCCTTTTATGTACTTCAGTGTTCCTGAGGATGTCATTAGACGAAAGCGCTTGAGCACCATTTTGTGTTTCCTTTCCTTCGTGGTTTTATTCATCATATATATATATATATATATATATATATATATATATATATATATATATAATACTAGACTTGAATGTTACCTGTATACTAGTGATAACCAATTTGGTTTAAAAAAGAAACACAGTACTGATATGTGTGTGTATGCCTTGAAGGAAATGGTTTGTAAATACCAAACTCTAGATGCTAATGTATTTTTGTGTTTCCTGGATGCCTCTAAAGCATTTGATCGTGTTAATCATGACAAATTATTCATGAAACTTGTAAATCGTAATGTACCTGGTGACTTGGTCCATATATTAATATTCTGTGTGACCAGTGGTGTCAGGCAGGGAGGGTGCTGAACACCTGTAAAATAGGCTGCTATATTGGTACAATAAATGCTTGTTAATCATCTGATGTATACAGATGATCTAGTTCTTATTTCTCCATCTGTAAAAGGGCTCAGTACACTTTTGAAGATGTGTGAAAGGTATGGAAAGGAAAACGACATAAAATGTAATCCTGCTAAAAGTCATGTTATGATTATGAGGACCAAGGCCTACAAGTATATAAAATTTCCTGAACTTCAATTGAATGGTATGGTGCTGTCAGAAGTAACCCAGACTAAGTATCTTGGCCACATACTAATGGATAGTCTTTCAGATGACTGTGATATTCTAAGGCAATGTAGACAATTATATGCTCAGGGAAATACTTTGGTTAGAAAATTTCATGTGTGTACGTTAGATGTTAAGTTGATTTTGTTCAAAACTTTTTGTACTCCAATCAATGAGTCCAATATATACAACTCATTTGTGGTGGAACTACAGGATGTATAATTTAAGAAAATTATATGTTGCATATAATAATATTTTTAGTTTAGTAAGAACTCCAAGATTTATAAATGGTGCTCCTTCTAGTGTCAGTACGCTGTTTGTAGTCAGTAGTATAGCCGCAAAAGGTTAGAGTGCAGGAATGTTGCAAGTGATTACGTAATGTTGCAAAGGGGGGTGGGGGTGTTGCAAAAATAATAATAAAAAAAATAAAAAAATACCCCACAAAGGGCCCTTTGTTGCCAACCGGGGTTGCAAGGGGCATGCAACTTGGAGGCGGAGTTCTCCCCCAAGCTATTCCCCCCAAAGGGCCAGAAAGGAGGAGAGGTGTTCACCTGGCAGGAGTCAAGTGCATATTAAGACTTCAGCCGAGTAGGCGTTGTTTTATAGGCTCCTAATCAGCCAGTTGGCTTAGAAGGCGTAAATGGCTTGAGTTGCCAGATAGCGCCATGTATTCAGTTTGTGCTATATATTTAATTCTAATCGAAGACTGAGTTGCCAGATACCAATGTATACATTATTATATACGCCTAATCAGCCAGTTGGCTTAGAAGGCGTAAATGGCTAGAGTTGCCAGATACCACTTTTTAGCATTACCAGATACCATTGTATACATTATTATAGACTCCTAATCAGCCAGTTGGCTTAGAAGACGTAAATGGCTTGAGTTGCCAGATAGCGCCATGTATTCAGTTGCCAGATACCACTTTTTAGCATTATTATGGTGAGTTGTCTCACTAAACAATTAAAAGATTTCGTGCCATGTATTCAGTTGCCAGATACCACTTTTTAGCATTGCCAGATACCATTGTATACATTTAGAATTCCGCTAGAAGGTTTAGAAGGCGTAACATGTTATAATTAGAATTAAGTAAAACAACATTGCATCATTCTTTTTATTATAAATATATAGAAAATAAATATACATTTCAATAATAAGAAATATATACACACACACACAATTATGGAGATATATAGAAAATAAATATACATTTCAATAATAAGAAATATATACACACACACACACAATTATGGAGATATATAGAAAATAAATATACATTTCAATAATAAGAAATATATACACACAATTATGAAGATATATAGAAATAAATATACATTTCAATAATAATAGAAATATGCATATAATCATAATAGTACAGGAGATATATAGAAATAAATATACATTTCAATAATAATTGAGGAATATGCATATAATCAAAAAATATACACACACAATTATGGAGATATATAGAAATAAATATACATTTCAATAATAATAGAAATATGCATATAATCATAACAGTACAGGAGAAATATCAAGCAAAATATATAAATACACCACTTTTTTTTCAAAATACTAAACTCGCACTTAATCGAGTTTACAATTACATCATTATTGCTCTGCATTACGCAGTATACGCGGTTTAATAATATTTCACCGCTTAAAGTATAGGGAAATCTGTATTCGATATGAAGGGCTTTCATATCGTTCAGTACTATTTTTGTTCCCACTTTACAACCGGTTGGTAAATCATCTTTAAATACGTCTAGAATGCAATCAAAAGCACGCACAAAGAGTTCATCGTTAGCTACATTATTAAACACAAGTTTATAAGCATGCTTTTCCAATCGAGGGTTTATTTCTACCGACTCGAGCTTTTCAATCGTGAACTCACTCAACATAGCGGCAATTGAAATAATCTTCTAAATCGTTACGACAACTGCGCGTTATATAAAGAAATAGTTCTTCAGGGTGAACGGTGTAGGTGAGCTCAGCCTTATACCGATCAATTGCTTTGTACCAAAGTTCATGGTATTTCAAAGAGTCTAAACTTTTTAAATAAACGTCCAGCTCTAGACCATTCTCACCAGCCCTACACTCGGTAAACCCATCGAGCAGAGCGGTGTATGCGTATTCAAGTACTGTATCAAAATAAAGCATATCCGTAACACGCGCGTCTAATATAGGTTTCAGCTTGCGGAATCCGACGATTTCAAACATTCTGTCGAGGATGAAACGGTTTCGCGAAGGAACAAGAGCGTTATTATCAGAAGCATTCTTCCACATCAGCCGTATATCAATGCACGGCCGATCGTTATTTATGCACAACTCTTTCTCGCCGAATTGGTAAGCTTTTCACCCGACCTTAGACCTCCAGTTTAACGTGGATTCAGAAATACATCTCATCGATGGGGTCGTTGCTTACTCTTCCACATTTCAACATAACAGGATTATTGAACCGGATTTAAAATAACAGGATCATTTGATCCGAAGCAGTAGTATGACCGAAAAACATCGTAATGCACGATTTTTTTCTATGTAGCAATAATAATTAACTCTTTCTCGCCGAATTGGTAAGCTTTTCACCCGACCTTAGACCTCCAGTTTAACGTGGATTCAGAAATACATCTCGTCGATGGGGGTCGTTGATTACTCTTCCACATTTCAACATAGGATTATTGAACCGGATTTAAAATAACAGGATCATTTGATCCGAAGCAGTAGTATGACCGAAAAACATCGTAATGCACGATTTTTTTCATGTAGCAATAATAATTAACTCTTTCTCGCCGAATTGGTAAGCTTTTCACCCGACCTTAGACCTCCAGTTTAACGTGGATTCAGAAATACATCTCGTCGATGGGGCTCGTTGATTACTCTTCCACATTTCAACATAGGATTATTGAACCGGATTTAAAATAACAGGATCATTTGATCCGGGCAGTAGTATGACCGAAAAGCATGCATGATTTTCTCTTTAATAATAATAATAACAACTAGCTCGAATTGTAACAACGGTTAAGGTTTTCACTCCGCCTTAGACCCACAGTTTAACGCGGAAACCGAATGCTTTTTTAAAAATATAATTAGGATATATTTCTTTGAGAAAATATAAAGATGTCATTAGTCGTCCGGCCCCGTTATAGCGGATTGGTACACATCATAGCTCCACCCAGCTACACTGGCAACCAATCACTCCGAACATCTGGTCTTTTGGGGCGGAGCTTGACTATTGTGCATATAAAAGGAGATATTTTTCAGTTGGGAGTAACAGTAGCTATTTTCGCGTCAGTGAATAATCATTCCCTCCACCATGGACCTGTACGTCTCCCCGGATTTGTATGAAGAAGGTGACACTGCAGGATTAACTGCAATTAATCTTTTTAACGCGATTGACCGTGATGAATTATTTCCAACGCAAACCGTTGAAGATATTTGCAGTGACGCTCCTTACAATCCGACGCAAGGGACTACCATAGAAATGTAAGTGTCTATAATTTGATTTTATATATATGGAGGGTTGTAGTATCTCGTCAAATACTTCATTCAGATACTCACCAAAAATCGAAATTTTTTATGGCAATCAATGTTATTTGGTTTTACCTCTTATCGCCATTATGCTAAAATCGAAATTTTTATGGCAATCAATGTTATTTGGTTTTACCTCTTATCGCCATTATGCTAAAATCGAAATTTTTTATGGCAATCAATGTTATTCCTCTTAAATGAACCAAAGATATCTTCACATAATGGGGATCTGTCTGTATACTCTGTATATGTTTTGAAAGAATGAACATTATTCCTTTAAGGTCCGATGAGGATTTGACACGTGTTATACAATCTTTTGAAGAATCTCATGTCATGAATACGGACGATATACTGATCAGTCAGCAATGTCACACATCCTCCACCATGGACCTGTACGTCTCCCCGGATTTGTATGAAGAAAGTGACACTGCAGCATTAACTGCAATTAATCTTTTTAACGCGATTGACCGTGCTGAATTATTTCCAACGCAAACCGTTGAAGATATTTGCAGTGACGCTCCTTACAATCCGACGCAAGGGACTACCATAGAAATGTAAGTGTCTATAATTCGATTTTATATATATATGGAGGGTTGTAGTATCTCGTCAAATACTTCATTTAGATACTCACCAAAAATCGAAATTTTTTATGGCAAGCAATGTTATTTGGTTTTATCTCTTATCGCCATTATGCTAAAATCGAAATTTTTTATGGCAATCAATGTTATTCCTCTTAAATGAACCAAAGATATCTTCACATAATGGGGATCTGTCTGTATACTCTGTATATGTTTTAAAAGAATGAACATTATTCCTTTAAGGTCCGATGAGGATTTGACACGTGTTATACAATCTTTTGAAGAATCTCGTGTCATGAATACGGAGGATATACTGATCAGTCAGCAATGTCACACCGAAATAATGTAAGTGTTTTTCGATCTTTTTGGGGTAAGAAGACAATATATTTTCATAAATTTATTAAATGAAAGAAATCAGTACAATAACCAACTACAGAATATACCGTTACAAATATACGAACAAAAACATTATACTATACAACGAGTACGTACAATTGGAAAACGGATTTTTATCTGTCTGCATACCATTTCATCGTTTCGGTGAGTGTGGCACGGGTCAAATAAATTTAAAAAATTCATAAATTCTTTATCACATGAAATATGCATGAGAAATGAGACGCAGTACATTCCGCAAACATTACTAAAATATCCTTGTACACGAAACGGGTTCCATACAACTTCGGGAATATGTAACTGAGCGAGAAATTTTACAATAATAGGGTCACTCCAGGGTTGAGTACCGAGTGAATCAAAATAGTACAGGCGCTGTCTATTTTTAAAATAGACAGCGATCCAATGAATCCCTTCATTACCGATGACATCTGTGTTCACAATAAGACTACCGCATTCTCGCGTACTTGGCAAACTCAATGTTTCATTCTTCGCAAACACGCCGATAAATTTGGAACGTGTGACTCGTTCCATTACTTTCTGAAGTGTATTAGCATCCATTTTAAAAGTCAGTGATAACGCTCCTAAATCTATCTACTTCTATTAGGGCTTGCGATTCGAGATATACTAGTACACTAATAGGAGCGTCTATAGGCTTGGCGAATTCCAGCCGCACTGATATGTTTCCGCTCTGCTGTGGGGTTAAATGGGTATTTACGCTAGCAGATAAGTCAGGTGTAATGTCAAACGGATAAAGGTTAAATTGATCAATGAATTCTTCCTGCGTTACCCCATTACCAAGCTCATCACAATCACCTGCAATATGGGTCAGATTACTATAGGCTCTGGCACAAAGAGGTAACACAGCGTCTGATGAATAGTCCGTACCCATTGTTCCACCCAAAGCAGTGCCATTAACGTATAGTTATATTTTTAAGTCCGAAATTCTCGAATTTAAAGGCACTCTTTTTATATTTTCCATTCACCGAAGCATGGTCCTGCATACCGATTAATATCCTTTTAGGAAGATTTCCCAGGGTAATGTTTTCTATCTGCTTCGATGCAAACCCTGCAGGAACCGTATATAGTTTGATTTGTACTCTGTTAATAGGATATTTCACTGCAGCGTTTAGTAAATTTTTCTCAATTTCTAGTTGTTTTGGTGAACTTAATTTCACTCGCCGTACGCGGAGGTATGTGTCCATAATGTGAACCACAACGGGCTTTGCACCCTCTTCTTGATCAGCATCCAGATTTAAGCAGATCTCAGGACTCGTGCGGGTGAGCTTTATTTTCATATCCACCCCGTTGACAAGCAACTTCTCCTGGAAAGTGAAATCTGTGTGCAACCGTCCAAAACACTCGTATATTTTCTTTTTAGAATTTTTAAATTTGTCCTTTATACTATTTTCATCTTTAGTTTGATAATATCCCTCGGCACTTAAAAAGGTAGCCTTCGCTTCTTTGGAAAAGTTGAGGACATTTTCCAGATAGGCTCGTAGATGATAGTACCCCGTGCCTGCCCATATGTTGGTCTGATTTAAATATACGTCACACTGGTTGAATATGGAGTGCAGAAAGTTTGTTTCAGGGTATACAGCATATTTGTCATCGCAGACCGTTCCATCAGAATGGGCTATTTGTAGCTTAGCGTACATGTGCACACAGCTTGGATAAAAAAAGTAAGGGCCTGAGCTGGGTATCACGAAATAACGCTCACATTCATCAGCTATATTATAAGGGTTACTTTCATTAAAACTGTTGTAGTATCGATCAAAGTCTTCACATTCATCCATACAGTCAAAATAATGTTTGGGCGGTGGTGGGCCTACGTAGTTTAAAGTCTCGCTGGTGAGGAAAGTGTATGGGAAGTATCCTTTGGAAACTTCAGCTGCTACTCCTATCACCTTGGGTAGCTTTGCTAATTTACAAGGTGTGAATAATAAAGTATCTTTAAATTGTACATTGCCTCTTATCTGCATCTGTATTAATTTGTTGCCTCTTTTCAATGGATCACCTGTAAATATCTCAGAGGATTCGTGTTCAAGCAACTCCTTATAAAGGAACTGCGTGTCAAACTTTGCCCCGTTATGGGCGAGAATATACACAGTCATTTTTTTGAACTTGTTGGCTAACTTGACAATATAGGACACAAATAGTTTCACAGGACTATCGCGGACATTCGTTTTAAAAACGTTTGTCCGTTTACCGCATTTGGGGCACTCGTCACATTCGTTACCCATACACCCATCACAGATGGTCTGGCTCACAAGTAAATGTGGAATTACCTCTTTGGTTTCAGCGTTCGTATATGTTTCTATATCGTAGTATACAGTTATACAAGGGTTATTTTTAGGCTTAGCATCTTTCATATAACATACATGCTTTACTCCATCCGCCTTATATTCCTCCTGGCATGTAGGACAGTGAATTACGTCACACTTGTTCTTAAATTTTCCCCAATTATCCATTGTGTGAAACATACCACATTCACAGATTCTCATTTTCCTGCACGTGCCAATTGATTTATGGAAATCAAAACAGCTATTATTGAAAAATGTGCGTCTACACACATCACAGTCTCTCTTCTCAGCTTCAACTACACGGCTTTCACATTTGGTGCTTTTACACTGCTCACATACCATGTGACATTCTTTACAATGTCTCAGTATATCATCCGCAAACTCGAGGCACCCCTTACACAAATCATGATGTCTCCCATATTTTCGACTTTTGTCATAACTCGCGTAAAGCCACCTTATATTACGGATGGGGAGATACGTTGTCCCTGACAATCCTAAAATAAGTAGGGGTCTTGTATGATCTCTCACACAGCTTTTAAAAACATACACAGTCCTATGACGATCATCCAGCCCAAATACAACTATAGGGACATTCATTTCCTGTTCTACCCTTCTCAACTCTTCAGGACCCATATTACAGTCAAATTCAAGTTCACAGTCTACAGCTAGTTTTCGGGCACGCTCCACGACCGTAGGCAACCAAATTTTGGGGGCCTGTGTATTTTGTACAGTAAACATATGTGCTAAGAGTACTGCTATAAAGCCGTAACCACGATCGACGTTTATATGCTTTCGGTAAATAGTCGGAGAATTGAAGTTAAAAGTATACGGTATGGCACTATGACCCGCAACACGGAATACACGATCAATATTTACCGTGAAGTTGTCCATATTAAAGGCTATACTACTTTGGGCGGCTTGCATTATACGGCCTAATATATATTCTACATCTTCAGCCGCCAAACGTCTAAATGGCACAATCACCCAATAATCGTCTACATCACCGTCATCTGACCCGAATCCAAAGGACAGACTCGACTTGACTTCACGCTCGTCGCGATTCTGAAGAGCAAACTCTACAATACGCTGTACAACCCGGCGTAGCCCGCGCTCAATTCCATTGCTATACATGGCTCTAAGGTCGACCCTGACTCTATACCGATTTCTAGTCAAGGCTGGGGTGGGGGCTGCGGATCGCACCAATTCGATCGTTATAGCATCCTCAACAGAACGGGGGGCAACTGTGGCGGATGAATTAGGGGGTATATTAGCGGAAGGTGCTGATGGGGGGCCTGTTGCGTAGGAGGTTGATGGTTGGGGATCTATTATTGTAGACTTAACAGAACGGGGGGCAACTGTGGCGGATGAATAAGGGGATATATTAGCGGGAGGTGCTGCTGGGGGGGTTGTTGCGTAAGAGGTTGAGGGTTGGGGATCTATTACCGCTGCAACAGGCGCGTATTTCGGTCGCTTTATATCTGACGTGGGGTTCTCATACCGCCGCTTTGGACGTGCTACCGGTATCGCTGGTGAGGGTTCGTTGGCAGGGGAGGAGATCACAACTACACTGTCGTCGAGGTCATCCGTAATGTCAATGATGGGGTGCTCTACCTCATCGTCATTCACGGTTCTGTGGGAGAAGAAAACAAAATATAAGGAACAGCACTCAAAATTTTTAATATTTTGTAAATGACCCACTTAGGAGTGTGACGTGTTAGAAATGGACTCTGTAGAAAAATTCAGATTCACGAGTCCATCCACATGTATTATATCTGGACCTACAGGATGTGGTAAAACTGTGTTTATGCTTAAAATCATTAAAGAAACGGGAGAGATGTTCTCGAAATTTGTGCATAAAGTTATATGGTGCTATTCGACGTATCAATCAGTGTTCAACGAGTACCAAGATGATATTTTGTTCCACAAAGGCGTATATGACGTGAATTCGTTAAAGGGAAATGAACATACAGTTATTGTAATTGACGATCTCATGTTGGAGATGGATAAAACGTTTGCCGAGACATTTACAGTATTCTCCCACCATCTTAACATAAGCGTGTTCTTCATCAATCAGAATCTATTTTTCAAAAATAGATACATGCGCGATGTGTCGTTAAATACGCAATATCTAGTCTTATTCGCGCAACGTAGAGATGTATCACAAATTGGGGTATTAGCCAATCAAATGTTCCCGAATCAGCGTAAAGAGTTTTTGGAAGTTTATAAAGAAGCTACAAGCACGCGTTACGGATATTTGCTTTGCGACCTTCATCCGCGAAACACGTTTAGAGTGCTTCTACGAACGAATATATTTCCAAACGAGCCTGAAACGGTGTATATTCCAGAATGACAAAGAGACTAAAGAAATACCGTGAATTAATAAAAATCTATCATCGACTGCCCCGGGCAATGCAGCAGATGTTTATTAAAAATATCGACGTCGACTTTTTAAAATGCATCTGTGAAATCTGTCTTAACGTTATAAATTGCAATGTATCAATGAAAACCCATCAGAAGGCTCGCCTACGCCGCTACAAGAACATAATACGTGCACTCGCTCGTAAAAGTCAAACTGTAGCGAAGAAAAAACGAATTATTGTACAAAGAGGAGGGTCATTTCTCCCCATCTTATTTTCAGTTTGGGGTCCTTTACTGACGAAATTAATATAATGAAGAAAGTGGTAGTGATTCCCCACGAGGTGTACGCTTCACTGCAAAGGAATCCAGACACGGATCTAGATCACCGTAAAAGCAGACTTAAAAGAATGGAAAGCGAATTGCTAGCCCTATTAAACAGTGAAAAAACACCTGATGAGAAAAGAATCTTATACCAAGAAGCTCTGCAGAAATTTCTTCACGAGTACGAAAATTATAAGAGCCCTACAGAGATTCCTGTGGTTATTAGGCACAGCACGGGGGACGATGGACATGGCGACATAGGATCTGAGCCCGACGATACAGCTGACCAACCAAAAAGATTAGCCACACAACATATCGAACATGTATTAAAAAGCACCCTCCCACATACATTGATGAGTAAAGGCTTAAGTCTTTATAATCTATTGAATGAGGATCCAGCCATACAATGGACCGATACAGGCGAGATCATTGTGGAAGGATCAAAGGTACAGGGATCGAATATCGTAGACATTGTCCATGATCTGGTGAGAAAGTGGGATAGGCCATCACCATCAGGATGGAAGCATATTAAAGCAAGACTACAACAAATAAATGTCCCTAAAACAATGATAGGAAATCTGAACAGGTTAAAAGACTTGGAACATGCAACGCATGTGACACAATTGAAGACGCCGTCACCCCCGGCGGTAACACCTTTGAAGAGTAGAAAGAAGAGGTTACACCAACCCTACCCACGTGCCTCTAAAATACGCAAATGGCTAACGTATTAACTAAACGCTATTATGACATTTCTAACCCATCCTCTTACGGCGGCGTAGATAGACTGTACAGAAGTGTTTACGGAGTAGGGAAAAAAGATGTTGAAAGATTTTTGAGGGAGCAGGACGCTTATACGCTTCATAAGCCTGTGAGAAAAAGGTTTAAAACAGCCAAGACAACGGCTTCCTCGATTGATTCTATTTGGCAAGCAGATTTAACAGACATGCAAAGATATTCTGTGTATAACGATGGTTACCGCTACATTCTATTCATAATAGACGTATTCTCTAGATATCTGTGGCTAGTTCCTCTGAAAAATAAATCACCTGAAACAGTTGCTAAAGCCACCAAAACGCTAATGTTAAAAGAAAACAGGGTTCCTGGCTATTTTTGTACACCACTACCACACTCGGCGCGCTTCAAAATCAGTGATTATGTAAGGCTGTCGCGTTCGGGGAATAAATTCGCAAAGGGTTTTGAGCAAGGATGGACACGCGAGATTTTTAAAGTTAGGGCTATGAGACCTAAAGGTTAGATAATGATGTATTACATTGAAGATTTGAATGGGGAAGAAATCTCAGGAGGCTTTTACCGCGAGGAATTGCAGAAAGTTGTGTTTAATTTAGGAAAAAATGTGTTTAAAATTGAGAAAATTTAGGAAGCAAAGGTTCAAGAAAGAGAAAAATGTACCTGGTGAAATGGCTAGGATACCCAGAAAGCTTCACCCGCACGAGTCCTGAGATCTGCTTAAATCTGGATGCTGATCAAGAAGAGGGTGCAAAGCCCGTTGTGGTTCACATTATGGACACATACCTCCGCGTACGGCGAGTGAAATTAAGTTCACCAAAACAACTAGAAATTGAGAAAAATTTACTAAACGCTACAGTGAAATATCCTATTAACAGAGTACAAATCAAACTATATACGGTTCGTGCAGGGTTGGCATCGAAGCAGATAGAAAACATTGCCCTGGGAAATTTTTCTAAAAGGATATTAATCGGTATGCAGGACCATGCTTCGGTGAATGGAAAATATAAAAAGAGTGCCTTTAAATTCGAGAATTTCGGACTTAAAAATATAACTCTATACGTTAATGGCACTGCTTTGGGTGGAACAATGGGTACGGACTATTCATCAGACGCTGTGTTACCTCTTTGTGCCAGAGCCTATAGTAATCTGACCCATATTGCAGGTGATTGTGATGAGCTTGGTAATGGGGTAACGCAGGAAGAATTCATTGATCAATTTAACCTTTATCCGTTTGACATTACACCTGACTTATCTGCTAGCGTAAATACCCATTTAACCCCACAGCAGAGCGGAAACATATCAGTGCGGCTGGAATTCGCCAAGCCTATAGACGCTCCTATTAGTGTACTAGTATATCTCGAATCGCAAGCCCTAATAGAAGTAGATAGATTTAGGAGCGTTATCACTGACTTTTAAAATGGATGCTAATACACTTCAGAAAGTAATGGAACGAGTCACACGTTCTAAATTTATCGGCGTGTTTGCGAAGAATGAAACATTGAGTTTGCCAAGTACGCGAGAATGCGGTAGTCTTATTGTGAACACAGATGTCACCGGTAATGAAGGGATTCATTGGATCGCTGTCTATTTTAAAAATAGACAGCGCCTGTACTATTTTGATTCACTCGGTACTCAACCCTGGAGTGACCCTATTATTGTAAAATTTCTCGCTCAGTTACATATTCCCGAAGTTGTATGGAACCCGTTTCGTGTACAAGGATATTTTAGTAATGTTTGCTGAATGTACTGCGTCTCATTTCTCATGCATATTTCATGTGATCAAGAATTTATGAATTTTTAAAATTTATTTGACCCGTGCCACACTCACCGAAACGATGAAATGGTATGCAGACAGATAAAAATCCGTTTTCCAATTGTACGTACTCGTTGTATAGTATAATGTTTTTGTTCGTATATTTGTAACGGTATATTCTATAGTTGGTTATTGTACTGATTTCTTTCATTTAATAAATTTATGAAAATATATTGTCTTCTTACCCCAAAAAGATCGAAAAACACTTACATTATTTCGGTGTGACATTGCTGACTGATCAGTATATCCTCCGTATTCATGACACGAGATTCTTCAAAAGATTGTATAACACGTGTCAAATCCTCATCGGACCTTAAAGGAATAATGTTCATTCTTTTAAAACATATACAGAGTATACAGACAGATCCCCATTATGTGAAGATATCTTTGGTTCATTTAAGAGGAATAACATTGATTGCCATAAAAAATTTCGATTGTAGCATAATGGCGATAAGAGGTAAAACCAAATAACATTGATTGCCATAAAAAATTTCGATTTTTGGTGAGTATCTAAATGAAGTATTTGACGAGATACTACAACCCTCCATATATATATATAAAATCGAATTATAGACACTTACATTTCTATGGTAGTCCCTTGCGTCGGATTGTAAGGAGCATCACTGCAAATATCTTCAACGGTTTGCGTTGGAAATAATTCATCACGGTCAATCGCGTTAAAAAGATTAATTGCAGTTAATGCTGCAGTGTCACTTTCTTCATACAAATCCCGGGAGACGTACAGGTCCATGGTGGAGGATGTGTGACATTGCTGACTGATCAGTATATCCTCCGTATTCATGACATGAGATTCTTCAAAAGATTGTATAACACGTGTCAAATCCTCATCGGACCTTAAAGGAATAATGTTCATTCTTTCAAAACATATACAGAGTATACAGACAGATCCCCATTATGTGAAGATATCTTTGGTTCATTTAAGAGGAATAACATTGATTGCCATAAAAAATTTCGATTTTAGCATAATGGCGATAAGAGGTAAAACCAAATAACATTGATTGCCATAAAAATTTCGATTTTGGCATAATGGCGATAAGAGGTAAAACCAAATAACATTGATTGCCATAAAAAATTTCGATTTTTGGTGAGTATCTAAATGAAGTATTTGACGAGATACTACAACCCTCCATATATATAAAATCGAATTATAGACACTTACATTTCTATGGTAGTCCCTTGCGTCGGATTGTAAGGAGCGTCACTGCAAATATCTTCAACGGTTTGCGTTGGAAATAATTCATCACGGTCAATCGCGTTAAAAAGATTAATTGCAGTTAATGCTGCAGTGTCACCTTCTTCATACAAATCCGGGGAGACGTACAGGTCCATGGTGGAGGGAATGATTATTCACTGACGCGAAAATAGCTACTGTTACTCCCAACTGAAAAATATCTCCTTTTATATGCACAATAGCCAAGCTCCGCCCCAAAAGACCAGATGTTCGTAGTGATTGGTTGCCAGTGTAGCTGGGTGGAGCTATGATGTGTACCAATCCGCTATAACGGGGCCGGACGACTAATGACATCTTTATATTTTCTCAAAGAAATATATCCTAATTATATTTTTAAAAAGGCATTCGGTTTCCGCGTTAAACTGTGGGTCTAAGGCGGAGTGAAAACTTTAACCGTTGTTACAATTCGAGCTAGTTGTTGTTATTATTATTATTAAAGAGAAAATCATGCATGCTTTTCGGTCATACTACTACCCGGATCAAATGATCCTGTTATTTTAAATCCGGTTCAATAATCCTGTTATGTTGAAATGTGGAAGAGTAAGCAACGACCCCCATCGACGAGATGTATTTCTGAATCCACGTTAAACTGGAGGTCTAAGGTCGGGTGAAAAGCTTACCAATTCGGCGAGAAAGTTAATTATTATTGCTACATAGAAAAAATCGTGCATTACGATGTTTTTCGGTCATACTACTGCTTCGGATCAAATTATCCTGTTATTTTAAATCCGGTTCAATAATCCTGTTATGTTGAAATGTGGAAGAGTAAGCAACGACCCCATCGATGAGATGTATTTCTGAATCCACGTTAAACTGGAGGTCTAAGGTCGGGTGAAAAGCTTACCAATTCGGCGAGAAAGTTAATTATTATTGCTACATAGAAAAAATCGTGCATTACGATGTTTTTCGGTCATACTACTGCTTCGGATCAAATGATCCTGTTATTTTAAATCCGGTTCAATAATCCTGTTATGTTGAAATGTGGAAGAGTAAGCAACGACCCCCATCGACGAGATGTATTTCTGAATCCACGTTAAACTGGAGGTCTAAGGTCGGGTGAAAAGCTTACAAATTCGGCGAGAAAGAGTTAATTATTATTGCTACATAGAAAAAATCGTGCATTACGATGTTTTGTAAAAACAAAACTCTCTCTCTCTCTTTCTATATATATATATATATATATATATAGAAAGAAAAGAGCATTCGGTTTCCACGTTAAACTGTGGGTCTAAGGCGGAGTGAAAAGCTTTCCAATTCGGCGAGAAAGAGTTAATTATTATTACTACTGTTACAAATTACAGTAGTAATAATAATAATAATATATATATATATATATATATATATATATATATATATATATATATATATATATATATAATTGTGGGTATATCTAAGAAATGGAGTCAAGAGAGGTTTTGGTCTAGGTGACTGAAGAAAGGCAAAATTATGGTCAGAAAAAAAAAGCCTCTGGCAATTAGGTGATTCGATTTGGCCCAGATTGTCGGTATCCCTTTCCTCGTGTGTGTGTGTGTGTGCACGAGTTGTTCATATACAAACACAGCTGGGGAATGTACGAGCATGCTTTCTGGTTTTAATTCGGCGAAATTCAATTTATATATATATATATATATATATATAATATATATAAACACAGATGGGGTTCGATTGATTAACAATAAAATATATTGTGGTATTTTATATAGTTGAATCTTCCAATTGATTAACTATATAAATATATTGTGGTGTTTTATATGGTTTGTGCACACGAGTGGTTCATTAGTTTTATATATACAAGCGCAGATGGGTGGGGGAATGACGATCGTATGTTTTGAATTGTTTCGCAAATTTTCTTTTCCGTTCGTTTTTCCCACTGATATTCGTGATTTAAATATTTATAATAAAAATTAAGTGTGTAAAAATTATTTATTTAATAAACAGAATTTAATTGGATTCATCGATTACCTACCATCATATATTGTGGTACACTATTTAAATGGATGATTAATATATGGTTTTTGCTATCTGGCAACTGAATACATGGCGCTATCTGGCAACTCAGCCAGAATAGAGGTTTATAAAAGACCGAGAGACGACTGACGGTATCATTCAAGCTCGGCTCCCAGCCGAGCAAGGACCTCTGGTCCTTCTCTTTCTGGCCCTTTGGGAAAACCCCTTAGAGGCCTCTTAGGTTAGGTAAACGAAAATAGCTTGGGGGAGAACTCCGCCTTCAAGTTGCAGGCCTTGCAATCAAAGGCAACTACTCTCTCTCTCTCTCTCTCTCCTTCAGGTGTACCCCCTCCCCCCTTGGCTCAGCCAACTGGCTGATTAGGAGCCTATAAAACAACGCCTACTTGGCTGAAGTCTTAATATGCACTTGGCTCCTGCCAGGTGAACACCTTTCTCTCCTTTCTCTCCTTTCTGGCCCTTTGGGGGGAATAGCTTGGGGGAGAACTCCGCCTCCAAGTTGCATGCCCCTTGCAACCCCGGTTGGCAACAAAGGGCCCTTTGGGGGGTATTTTTTATTTTTTTATTTATTTTTTTATTATTTTTTGCAACACCCCCCTTTGCAACAACCCCACCCCCTTTGCAACAACCCCACCCCTTTGCAACAACCCCGCCCCATTTGCAACATTACGTAATCACTTGCAACATTCCTGCACTCTAACCTTTTTCGGCTATACTACTGTAGTCAATAAGGTGCTAACTGTGCCAGTGTCATTCGCAATTTTGTACTTAGATTTATCACTAAGCTTGGTGAGTCAGTCAGTAAGATAATATAAGCCATGGTTAGCGGACTGGTCTCCGATATATTTTATAAATCTCAAATCTGGAAGCATTGGCGTAGGCAATATGATTCACTGGCCTACTTACTCTCAGTGCTCCAGACAAATTATCTCTTAATCTTCTATGGACCTCATGTATAATGTTTGTACCTGTTGAGTCTGAAATAAAGTGTTTGTTTGTTTGACACCTTCGGTTTTTCCATAGTTTTTATTTGACAATAAAAATCAATAAATAACAACAGATATATTGAATCAATATACAGTACTTAGAATCGTGTTGCTTTCCCCTTTGTTTCATGTAGAGCTGACACGTCCTGGTATTTCATTGATGAGCTTTGCTATTTGTTCTTGAGGACAATAATCTTGGTGTCTATTTACTTTTGTCAATTCTCTCTCTCTCTCTCTCTCTCTCTCTCTCTCTCTCTCTCTCTCTCTCTCTCTCTATATATATATATATATATATATATATATATATATATATATATATATTTGAGAAAACTGCGATAAAGGTGATGACTTAGGCAATGCTTTGAAACTGAAGATAGCCACAGTTCGTGTTCACCACGGCACACGAGAACAAGGGTGACTTTGATTTCTCGTGTGCCAGGCTGGAACACTGTTAGATTGTGGTACCCGCAGTTTTAAAGTATATATATATATATATATATATAATGCAGGAACGAGGGGCCAAGAGCGAATGCCCGCAAAAGCGCCACCCCTACCTCCCACCCCCACCCATAGAAAAAGAAGATAGCCAAAATCAAGGTCAGGACTTTTCGAGAAGCTTAGACACATTGTATTCGAAAGATGAAGGTCATAGACAGGAGGAAAGATGGATTGAGGAAGATTGCTTCAGAGTTGGCTGGTTGAGTAGATGAAAGATTGAAAATACCGCTTAACCTTTGCATAAGAGAGTTGGACAGAAAAGAATGAGAAAGTGTCGAAAGTCTGGTGCTGCCTGCTCTCCTTAAAGGACGAGGCATGCAGTTAGAGAGTTCAGAAGACAAGGTTTTTTTTTTGCATTAGTAGTAGGAATAGAATATGGAATGTACGGCTCCATACCCGGGAGAATCATTTCCGTGATGCGCTCAGCACACTCGGAAGTGCCCTGGTCACGGCCGCGTCCATATAAATATATATATTTATATGGAATGAACCTTCTGTAGCGATTCTGGACAATACCCTCTGTTCCAGTGACGCCCGGCTTCAAAATCATCATCACATGATAAAGCAGTTGTCTCCCATTCCCCTTTCGCAAAATCTATAGAAAATGTCTTCAATACATTGAAGTCAATGCTGAAAAGAAGGTTTTGTGACCTCGAAGATGTCATGTTGTTGTTGTTGTTTAGCCGATCAGCCCACCCTGATCGAGCAAGCCGGCGGCACGCAGGTAACGGATCGCCCTCTCCGGAGTGGACCAGAGGTTCAGCGCACTAGTGATGTGTTGTGTTCGTTGTTGTGCTAGAGCTGTACAGTCTGTCATGATGTGTTCAATTGTTTGTGGTGTGTCTTGGCATAGGTGGCAGGTGTCGTCTGTGGAGTTGTCTAGTCTGTGTTTATATGTCCGTAAGTTGGGGTGATGTCCACATTGGAATCGTCTTAAGTTAACTCGATCCGATCTGCTCGGGCTGATCTCTGACCTGTTAATGGGTGGCGGCTTCGCACCTAGGACCGCATTCGGACCGAGTGCTTTGTGTGCTTTGTGGGGTAGGTGTGTGTGTATGTGTTTTCTGTACTGTGTGATGTCTGTGGGGCGTGGTATGGAATGGAGTATTTGGTTATAATGTCTCTCTGGTGTTACCTCAATGGTGCGAGGTGTCGGTGCATGATTGTACATGTAGTGGCAAGGGTGTTGTGGGTTAGTTGTCGCTGCTGCCATGAATTGTGTTCCCCTCATGTCTAAATGTTCCCTAACTTTCAGTATTTTTGTTTGTGTGTGCAGGTGTTCTATTGGTGTTGTTTGAGTGCATCCTGTAATGATACGAAGTGCGTTGTTTTGTATTGTCTGTAAGGTGTTTATGTGTGTGTTTGAGATAATGGGTGCCCAGCATGGGGCTAGCATAGTTCATAACTGAGCGAATATATTGTTTATATATGAGTGATGTTGTTTCCTGCTGGTGTCCAAAGTTTGTGCCTGTTAGTACCCTAAGCGTGTTAAGTCTTGACGTACATTTGTTTTTAATGTCCTGAATGTGGTTTGCAAAAGATAATGATGTGTTGTATGTGACCCCAAGTATTTTGGTCCTGTGAGTGTGTGGAATGTTGATGTTGTTTAGTGTAAGACGTGGAGTTACCTAGTGTTCTTTTGTGTTGTTTGTAAGCAAGGTGATGGTTGATTTTGTGGGCGCTACTTTGAGTCTATTGTGTG
The DNA here is from genome assembly GCA_023014485.1 of Bathynomus jamesi. Lineage (NCBI taxonomy): Eukaryota > Metazoa > Arthropoda > Malacostraca > Isopoda > Cirolanidae > Bathynomus > Bathynomus jamesi. The sequence continues at coordinate 83,337 of JAJOZX010006903.1, read as the reverse complement.
TGAGCCAGTCTTGATACTATTTATGTATGTTTGTAGGTTATTTGTAGTGGTGTCGATGTTGTTATGGGTGGATGTTAGAGTGATGTCATCTCCATATGATGATAAGGTAAGCTTGTTATCTATGGGTGTTGGAATGTCATGCATGTATAAGTTGAACAGTGTTGGTGAGAGAACAGAGCCTTGAGGGACCCCGTTCGGAAAAAGCTTGTTTTTGGATGACTTGCCATTAAATGTGACATGTGAGTATCTTCTTGAAAGATAGTTGCTCAGCCACCTTTTGGTGTTATTGTGCATGTTTGTGTTGAGTATTTTGTTTATGAGAGGGAAGCGTGGGATAGCATCAAATGCTTTACTAATGTCTATTGTTGCTAATAGTGTACGTTGACCTGGTCGTCTGGAGTTGATGCCATCCATGATGTGCTGCGTGAGGTTAGTGAGTAATGTCGTGGTTGAGTGGTGAGGTCTGAATCCATGTTGAGTAGGCGATAGTGGTATATGTGTGGGTTGGTGAGTTGTAAGATTAGTCTTTCTGTTACTTTGGAAGGTGTGCATAGTAAAGTAATGGGTCTATAGGAAGCTGGTTCTGTTGGATTTTTGTTTGGTTTGAGGAGTGTAATAATTTTACCTTGTTTCTATATGTCAGGAATAATACAGTGTTGGTATGAATATGTGCTGATATTTGTGAGAGCTAGTATTCCTTGTGGGCCCAAGTGTTTAAGGTGTATGTTAGATATGTTGTCTGGTCCAGTAGCCTTCGAATTCTTAATGTTTTTGATGGTCTTGGTGGTCTGGTCTGTATTGAAGGGTGTAATGGTCGTGTCGAGTCTGTAGGTTTCTCGTGTCTGGCTGTTTGTCTGTCTGCGTGTTTCTGGTTGTTGTCTCTGTTTAAGTGACTTGCCTTTGCGTAGTGATTAACTAGAATGTTAGCTTGTTGTGTGTAAGTTGGGATATTATTTTGGCTGCGACAAATAGCCGCGTGTGAGGTGTGAATGCCGCTGTTAGAGTGGGTAATGCTGTTTATAGTCTTGTATAGCCTGGATGTATCTGTGGAGTGGTTTAGTTGTTATGAATTCCCTGAATGTTTCTGTTTGTTTTTCTTTGAGTTTGTTGTTTATTTCTGTGTTGAGCTGTTGTGTCTGCTGTTTTATGGCTTCTGTGTGTGGTGTTTGTGTGTTATGTTTGAGGTTGTTACGTTGCCTTATGAGGTGGGCTATTTCTCTAGTGTAATTTGGGTTGTATTTCCTAATGTTGCCCTTGGGTATGTATTTGTTTGCATTATTGATGATCTGATTAAATGTCTTGAGTGTTGTATTGATGTTTATGATGGGTGTGCTGTTTAATGTGGTGAATTGCTCCTCAGTCTGTATTTTGAACTGTTCCCAATCAGCTTTCTTGTAATTTCTGTAAGTGTGCCTAAGGCTGTTGGGGCAGAGTGTAGAATGTGTTGTAATGATGATGGGCAGGTGGTCTGATTTCAGTTGTTTTTCTGTTCTCCAGTGTGTATGTGTTGCTAGTGAGGGGGAACAGAATGTTATGTCTGGGGAGGAGTTTCAGTATCCTGCTTGATGTGGTATGTGTGTATGTTCTTCTGTATTGTTAAGAATGAAGAGACTGTTTAGTTATGTGGCTATGTTGGCGCCTCTGGTGTTGCTTTGGTTGTGCAGGTACCAACTAGTTAGTGTCTTTAGCGTTGAAGTCTCCTCCTAAGATGACATTAGTGAGAGAGGCCAGATTGTGTAACTGTGGATTGTAATTGGCTGGCACCTGAGGTGAACTATCTAGTGGGATGTAAATGTTGATTAGTGTGGTGTTGTGTTTTGCGCGTGTTTTAATGTTAACTGCCTGTATTTCTATCGTGTTATCTGCTTGGATTAAGTTTGTAATGTTTTGGGTAGCATCAGTGTAGTTAATGCTTTTACGTATGTAAGTGATAAGTCCACAGAAAAGACGACAGAAGTCGGAATGACACTCACTCAATGGAGGGAAAAAAACACCTGTATCAGGAAATCTCATTGTACAGACACTGTATAATGTACTTACCGAAATGTCTTCATAGAGATAGTGGCGGCGGAACGTCAGCGCACAAGGGAGGCCAAGTAGGATTGATTAACATACTACTAGACTATATTTCGTGATTCGTCCACCATCCTGAAAGAAAATTTTATAATTAATTTTAAATGCGATATATTTTACACTTTTATTCGTACGTGTTGTAATTATAATTTTATTACGTAGTATAAAGTTATACTATAACGTCTATAAGTATGAATTATTTGATTGCTACTATCAATGAATTATTACATATAGTGAGTTCCTGATTAAACATGCCTAGTTTCTTTTTTATTGTGTGTGTGTGTGTGTGACGATTGATATGTGAGAAAGGAAAGCAACAAAACAAAGGTACGTCATTGGAATGATAAAAATAATAAATGGACTTCACTTGTTTTCATGTCTGTTGAGGTTTTTAGGCCTATACTGAAATTATTTAAATATTTTAAATATTACCGTAAACAAAATTACAATTCATAGTTCTATATCAGGGGATTAATTCAGTTATTAACTTACTCAGTTATTAATATGAAAAGACAACCATGTAATGTTATCTCAGAAGAATCAAATAGCTGGAAGGCGCACGATGCACTTAAACTTCATTTACTGCTGTAAACTTTGTAATTTACAGCGTGAAAATTTAAAATTCACATGTTCGCCGCTTTCTGCTACTGCCCATTCGAGATGTCCTGGGCCTCTGCCTGATTCACTTTTCATAAACTTCTGCAACATTCGTGGCTTTTCCTCAAATTTCCAATCAATTGAACACCACTTCTCCTCTTCCAAAGTGGAATACATTCTATCCTACTCTCCTTTCACTGAAATCTCCATTTTAGGACACGGATCTTTTCCGTTTCATGTACTGTTTCCGATTTTGTTGAAAATAAGAGATTTAATGTAGATCTTTACGCTAATTTAAAAAATGTAAGTCCTTTTTTGGAGAAATGAGCGGTTCAAAAGTTAGGTTAGGTTAGGTTAACTGAATGCCCGGTTAGGTCAACTGAATACCAGGTTAGGTCAACTGTATGTCCTTGACGATTGGTTAGGTTAAGCTGTTATATTTTCGTTAAAACTAACGAGAATATCACGACTTAACCTAACCAATCATCAAGGACGTACAGTTGACCTAACCGGGCAGTCAATTAACTTAACCGGACAGAAAAATAACGGTCGAAATCTATTCACACAAATACTTAGTGACACAAGCCAATATTACTAAAGAATACAATAACTCTTGTATTAGTTTTCAGTTGTATTGTTAGAGTTTTTCACTTAATACAAAATTACAATAACAAACATAACTTTTGAACTGCTCATTTCTCAAAAAAAAGACTTACATTTTTTAAATCAGCGTAAAACGATCTACATTAAATATTTTATTTTCAACAAAATCGGAAACAGTACATGAAACGGAAAAGATCCTAGGACACTTCATTGTTCACCACCACCTTCAGCTTTCCTCCTATTTCATCGACATCGCTGGTGAACTAGCTAGCTGACAACTTCTCCATTCTGACTAATCTAGAGCAGATTGTACAGCACCCTACTCATATCCCCGATCGCCTTGGAGATAGGCCCAACTTTCTGGAGTTATATCTCACCACTCATCCTTCTTGCTCTGTCAAACTTTTTCCTCCGACCATAATGTTATATTTCCTTCTTAGGCCTATCGCTCCAATTCTGCCTTTGGATCCTCGCAAGAGGAGGTGCCTTTGGCTTTGGCACCGCTGATTGGGAGGCCCTCAAGCAGTACTTCTCTGATTTACTATGGAATGATTACCGCTTCCGTGGCCGGGCCCCTCCGAGTGCGCTGGGAGCATCAGAGGTGATTCTCTCGGGCATGGAAGAGTACATTCGATATTCTTTTCCTACAAGTAATGCAAAAAGCTATCGTTTAAATTTGAGTGCTTTAATGCTATCCGCAACAGAGAGAAGGCTTTCACAAGGTACCGTCGCCATCCAACTCCTGACTCTCACTTAGTTTATATTTCTGCACGGAATCGTGCAAAATCTGTTCTTCGACTCACCAAGCACTCCCTTTATCAGACAAAAATGTGAAAACCTATCCCATTCTAATTCTTCTCGCTCTTTCTGGCACCGAGCCAAGAACCTCTCCAACAATTTTACTTCTCTCCCTCCTCTTTTCCATTTTGACAGCTCAGCTGCCGTCTCTTCTCCTGATATAGTTGAACAGTTCGCTCAAACTTTCTCCTCCAACTTAACCCGTTAACGCCGAACGTTTTTGTAGGGTTTAAGTCTAAATGCGTGTATTTTTAATAATAATAATAATGATAATCTTTATTCAGAAAAATCACATTACATAAGATATAGGGGCCTACATCCAATCCATATAGGTTTACACAATGTTGGCATTCACGCTTAATTTTGTATTTTTAGTGACAAGTAGTTTAATTACAGTATTTTCATTTGAATATGCCGTTGGGAAGCATGACAACTTTTCAGGCAAAAATCTCAGATTCATTTCTATGTCTACAAAGGAAAATAAGAAATATAAATAGAGTTAGTATAAAATAAAATAAAGTTGCATTTGGTTACTTCTGTCATTACGGGTGAAAATTGAAATAATCTTCGAAACAACAGAAAAAGAAGTGGCAAACAATACGGTATAATAATCTTCTTCTTCTTCTTCTTCTGCAGCTTAAATCCCATCTCTATATGGGGTCGCTGTTCTTGATGAGTCTCCTCCATTCTCTTCTGTCACGCACCATGTCCTCATCCAAATTTTTCTCCCGGATGTCTGTCGCCACGCAATCCCTCCACCTCGTCTTCGGTCTACCTCTTCTTCTCCGTCCCGGCACCTCCATTTCCAGCACCCTACGTCCCACGTAATCCTCCTCTCTTCTCATCATGTGCCCATACCATCTCAGTCTGGCTTCTTGGACTTTTCTTGACGCCTCTACTACTTTCACCGTTCCTCTAATGCGTTCGTTTCTGATTCGATCTCTTCTAGTTACACCGCACATCCATCGCAACATTTTCATTTCAGCCACATCCATCTTTCTGTCACTAGTCTTCTTCATTGGCACCGTCTCCATTCCGTACAACATAGCTGGCTTAACCACTGTTTTGAAGACCTTCCCTTTCAGCTTCACCGGCATCCTACGATCACAGAGAACTCCCGACACCTCTCTCCAGCTCCTCCATCCCGACTGTATCCTACGATTCACCTCTCCCTCTGCTCCCCTCTCTGCCTCGATTGTTGATCCCAAGTATTTAAAACGATCTACCCGTTTGATCAGTTCACCGTTTAACATCACTCTCCCTCCTTCATCCGGTTGTACATTACATCTCAGATATTCAGTCTTCTTCTGACTAACTTTCCTACCTCTACTTTCCAATGCCTCCCTCCAATTTTCTAGCTGTTGTTCTACCTCCTGTCTTGTCTCTGCGCACAACATTACATCATCGGCATACATCATGCACCAAGGAGCAACCCCTCTAACCTCCTCAGTCAACACATCCAACACCACGTTGAATAGGAATGAACTCAGTGCTGACCCCTGATGCAGACCAACCCCAACTCCAAAACTCTCCGTCACACCAACACTACACCTCACTTTCGTCGTAACCCCTCTATACATTTTCTGAATCAATCTGACGTACTTCTCTGGGACCATCTTCTCCCTCAGGCACCTCCAAACCTCTTGTCTCGGTGTCCTATCATACGCCTTCTCTAAGTCTATGGAAACCATGTGCAATGCCTTCTGTCCTTCCCTGTACCTTTCCTCCAACTGTCGTAATGCAAAAATAGCATCAGACGTACTTCGTCCAGGCATAAAACCGAATTGCTCTGTCGACACGCCTGCCTCCTCCCTCAGCCTTAAGTCCATAATTCGCTCCCACACCTTCATGGTGTACGATATCAGCTTGATATCCCTATAATTTGAGCATTCCTGTATATCCCCTTTCTCTTTGAATATGGGTACTATGATACTGACACGCCATTCCTCCGGGACCACCTCTTGGCAGTGGCGGATCTACTATGAAACTAATGAAGCTTAAGCTTCAGGGCCCCTAATCCAGGAGGGGCCCTGAAGCAACTTTTTTTTAAATGAGTGAATTTTTCAACAAAATCGATGGAGTTTTTTTAAGTGTTTGTTATTAAAATAAGGCTATTTTAGTGATAGAATCATAAGCCAATGGGTTGAAGTACTTAATATTGACCTTAGAATATGCTCTAATACCCATTTCATATGGCCTCAAAATGCCCCTGTAATTGGTCAAATTTCAAAATTTTCTCGGGGGCTTGCAGCGCCCGAACCCCCAGCTGTATGGGCTCGCTGAGCTCGCCAGACCTCGTTGCTGGTGGGAAGGGGCTCACTGTATGGCCCATTTTCAAGGACACCACCCCACCACCCCGTTCTCCGCCATTTGGGCCTCGAGGTCCTTGCAAGGGCAGCAAGGCCCTTTGAACCTTGTTGGATGTTGCCCTATTGTTGCTGGTTGCGAAGGGGCCCCCATAACAGTTCAAGCTTCAGGGTCCCAAAAATGTAGGTCCGCCACTGCCTCTTGGTCGCAGAGCTTTTCCATAAGATCATGCAGGAGATCCACTCCTTCATCGCCAAGTGCCTTCCATACCTCTGCCGGTATCTCATCAGGACCCGTTGCTTTACCACTCTTCATTTTATCCAACGCCTTCTCCACTTCCGCTCTTTCCACCTTCTTCGTCATTGCCATATTCGGTAGTCCATCCTCATGGACCAACCTAGGGTTTTCCTCATTTAATAGTCCTCAAAAATAAATGTCAAAATATTCCTTCCATCTAACCTGTATATCTTTCTCTCTCCGCAGTAGTGTCCCATCCTCACTTTTAACCTGTTTCACTTGAGTAAAAATACGGTAAATACGGTATAATAATAGAAATAATAGAAAAGAAAAATGGTTAACAATACGGTAAACAGAACATGCTGAAATACCAATAATAATTAATTTCTATTTTTACAAATTAGAAATGATGATACAATCTTAAGTTACGAAAATACAGATAAATGAGACGCATTATCACATAATATGATATTAAATATTGTAGTGTTTTATTTATTAAAGGGCCTATTTGGCCGATATATTAACAGTGCAACAGGTAAATGAATATCTGTCTAGCTTTACCAGCCAACTTTCCACTCACACAACCTTAAAGATTTCTGAAATAACTTACCTGTTGGATTTTGTTTATTAAAATAACTAAGTTCGTTATGGATAACAAGCCTTTAGATAAATGCAAAAAACTTCGCTTTTTTTTACGTGAAGGTCAAAATATGAAAATAAAAACCCACTCTAATAGACAGAGTTTATTTCCACGACAGTTTCGACGCCCACTGGCATCCTCCTCGGGTGGATACAGCCTTTAGATGTTTAGAGTAAGGGCAAACGTTATTAGTCTAGGGCGGTCAAAAGTCAATAAAGTCAAATTGTTTCCTATGGGGCACTTTTCGCTGAAACGACTGAAAATGCAATAAAAACACCTGTAGGGGGTATATTACCAAAGTTAATAGGTCAACCAAAAGTCAACTTTTACCTGTTAGGTCAAAAAATAGCAATGAGGTAAATAAAGTCAATTTTTTGGAATAAATAATTAAAATAACTAAAAATTGGAAGGAAGGAATTGTTTGCTGAAATAGGAACTCCTCCAGAACCGATTGTAACACGTTGGGCAAGCTGGCTGAACGCTGCTTTTTATTATGCAGACAATTTTCCAAATGTGAAGACAATTGTGGAAAATTTTGAAGATGAAGGAATCATTGTTCAGAAGGCTAAAGAGAGTGTTGCTAATGAAAAACTGCCAAAGCAACTAATGTCAATCAAAATGAATTATAGTTTGATTGCTAGCTTAGTGACTAGGATGGAAGCATCTGATTGCACCATTAGAGAGGCATATGAAACCATTTCTTCTATCAACCTTGGCGAAGATATGTGTTCAGTCAAACAATACATTGAAACAAGACTCAAGACAAATGGTATTTGTGAAATAATTAACCTCAGTAGACCTGAAATCTCACCAACAGTTTATGGTCAGCTTTTGCAATGTCAACTAACAACTGTCGCTGTAGAGAGATCTTTCTCCATGCTTAATAAATTATTAAGTAAGGATCGCAATTTTTTGCCAGAAAATGTCGGCAAATACTTCATAATTTACCACAATCGGTCAACTGATGTAGAAGAGCAAGAATAAGTAATTAAAGTATCGTTTTTATTATTGAAAGTAAAGGCAACTTTATAAGTCAATTTTTTCAATTCGTAAGGTCAACTTTCTTAATTTTTTCGGTCAACTTTTGACTGCCCTAGTTATTACATAAAACAACACCGAAGGAAGAGAGAGTTTATGGTACTTCTGCGATTAACATTAAGCTGACAAGCTATACTTACAAATTTCGAGAGCCCCAAAATCTTGTAATCCTGACTGAACAAAATCTAGAATTCAACTCCCCGTATGTACAGGGGCGTACCGAAGGGGAGGGCGATAGAGGCGGTCTCCCCACGCCTTGGGCATGGTACCGGTGTGCTTATCTCTATAACTATGTACTAAAGTTTGTAGGCCCCTATATACAGTTACAGAGATAAGTAAGTTTTGTTTTAGTTTGTATATTTTATAGTAAGAATACATTTTAAATTATTACGAATTTATTCTATATGCATTAATATAAAATATTAATACTAACCCTGTTATCCCAGGCCAGTGTTGCCAGGTAAAAAATTGAAAACCCTCCAACTCATGCTTAAAAACCAGCCCCAAAAGCAGCCAAACCAAGCTTTCAATTTCATACTATATACTGTATATACACTGTGTATATATATATATATATATATATATGATAGCATTAAACCTGCTTGGTGTACGAGTATACACCTTTGTTTTAGTTACTCACACGCCAAACAATTTGCATGTATCGGTGACCGATACACGCAAATTTTTTAGTTTACAGTATTTATATTTGTTGAATATTCGTTCAAACTTTCCGCTATTAGTCAAAAAGACGTTATCTGAATTTAAAAACAGTTAAAAATTCGCCAACCCGCGACTGTAGAATTTTACTCACCAATTAGTCTTAAAACTCTCAGTTGTACTGTCTTGTGCACAATGAAAGCTAAAAAATGTTTCAGTATTCTCTATGTTAAATCCTGTCTGTACCCACATAGTAACTATGTAACTATCATTTTTTACTCAGTATTTTTCGCATGAAAAATGTATGGTAAATCTATTCATTTATCTAATTTAGTTTACACTTGCTGTAAATAAGGCTTTGTTAATGGATGAATATATCAGCTCTAGTAAATGTTTAGGATCTTTTCGAATGGACGACCCCACGGGATTTAGCTGAAAATTTGTATACTAATACATTTTTATATTTAGCGAAAATGACATTATTTTCCTGAAGAAATATGCGCAACATACGAAAAAAATTGCATTTATATGCGCACTAGTTTGCATGGCGCATGTCCGTTATCTAGGTTACACTGCTCATACGAGGTTGCTGTGTGGCCCCCGGTTAATTGAATGCCCGGTTAGGGTAATTGAATAGTCGGTTAGGTCAACTGTACGCCCTTGATGATTGGTTAGGTTAAGTAGTGATATTTTCGTTAAAACTAACGAAAATATCATGACTTAACCTAACCAATCGTCAAGGGCGTACAGGTGACCTAACCGGCCATTCAGTTGGCCTAACTGGGCATTCAATTGACCTATCCGGGCATTCAATTGACTGGGGGCAACTCGCAAGTTGATAGATCACAGCACTGCCTTATCATACGCTCACACTACCACAATAATATTCAGACTAAACTAGGTCTAGCAGGCAACAAATAAACATTAATAACAACAAAAATTACTGAGTTCTATGGAGAAAAAGGTATGCAAATGAAGATTTATTTATTAAAATATTATTAAATATTGCAAATTTTAATAAATAAAGGATATTATCTGCGTTTTATTTTGTAAAACCCACTACATAATAATACATAATTTAGATAACGGTCATGCGCCATGCAAACTAGTGCGCATATAAATGCAATTTTTTTCGTATGTTGCGCATATTTTTTCAGGAAAATAATGTCATTTTCGTTATTAGAATATAAAAATTTATTAGTATACAAATTTTCAGCTAAATCCCGTGGGGTCGTCCATATACTAAAACACTTGTTTTAGTTATCCCCCCCCCCCCCGACCAAATCCTGGGTACGCCCCTGCGTATGTAGGATCTTATGGCACACTTGTAGAAAAAAAACGCTATTTAGAAAGTTTAATTAGAAATACTTATAAAAATGATATGTTAACAATGTTTATTACAAACATTTCTCTTGGTGCCATTTATTAAATTTATTACAAATCATTACAGTATAATAATAATTAATATAATGGAAACTTTTAACATATACTCGTAATTTACATAACTTGTGATTGCACCCAATTTAAGAGTGTGAATTTTGCATATATAATTGGTAATTTCTTTTGTTTAGTAATATTTACAAGAAGACATAGGATCTCTACAAACCGACATAAACAAAATTTACAAGTGGACGGAAGACAACAATATGAAGTTTAACACCGAGAAATTTCAGCTATTACGGTACGGAAAAAGAGAAGACCTAAAGTCCATGGAATATTATACCCCAAATGGACAGGAAGTCCAGAGAAATTCCAGAGCAAAAGATTTAGGGGTTGTAATGACAGATGATGCGAAATTTGAAACACAAAATAAGATAGCAGTAAACAGAGCAAAGAGAATAACGGGTCTGATATTGAGAACTTTTAAACGAAGGGATAGGAATGTAATGATCCCCCTACTGAAAACCCTGATAATACTCAAACTGGAATACTGCTCGGTCCTAACATCCCCATATAAAAAAGAAGACATTAGACAGCTGGAGGGGATTCAAAGAAGTTTCACAGCCAAGATCAATGGGTGCAAAGAACTAAATTACTGGGAAAGGTTACGAGAACTAAACCTATATTCACTGGAAAGGAGAAGAGAGAGATACACCATTATTTACACTTGGAAAATAATGGAGAAACTAGTCCCTAATCTTACTCTGAATCCCATAACTCCCCAAACAACGGTGGAAGGTAGAAACGGTAGACTGTGTCGTATTCCCAAATTGAAGGCGAGACAGGGAACATCCTTAACCCTGAAAGAAAATAGTTTTGTAGTGAGAGGACCAAAACTATTTAATCAGCTGCCCAAAGACCTAAGAAACACGAAGGGAGTTGCAGTGGAAATCTTCAAAAGAAGACTTGACGCCTGGCTCAGAACAATCCCCGATGAACCGGGCGTACCTGGCTATGTGAGGTGGAGAGCGCAAGAATCCAACTCACTACTTCACCAGGCCAACTCGAGAGGAGGGGCGACACGCTTGACCTTCGCGAAATGAGAAATCATCACGTGGAACCTTTGTAAGGTTGTAAGGTAAGGTTATATATATATGTATATACAAGCAAACAACCACAGGGAAAAAAGAAAAAAGAAGCACGAATTCCAAGCGCTTTCGTGATATATTCACATTTTCAAACATTTCTATTTCCTATTTCTCTCTTGTCTCTTTGAAAATGTGAATATATCACGAAAGCGCTCGGAATTCGTGTTTCTTTTTTCCGTTTTTCCTGTGGTTGTTTGCTTATTAATAAGATCACGTGTTATTTTGTGATTTTACTGCATATATATATATATATATATATATATATATATATATATATATACACATTTAACTGCAAACACGCAGTATAATTAACGAAAAGAACGACGCTTGTATAGTAGGGTGGATCGATTTTACATTTTTTTCGATTCCATATTCTAATAGAGACAAAAACTTGCGCATGCATGAGAAAATAGCCTCTGCAAAATCTTAGCTTAATAGGTAATCATCTTCTGCCCCCGGCAGAGCGATGAAAATCATATTTTAGTAGTCAAAAACGTATTTTTAAACCCTAGCCTAGAGTCATAAAATTTTGCGTGTGTGTTATTTCATGCCTAAGCAACGATATAAATGCTATGGGAAATATATAAATGCATTATTTAAGACAAAGAGCCGATCTGAAAATATGTATAATATACATATTCAGATTGGCTCTTTGTCTTAAATAATGCATTTATATATTTCCCATAGCATTTATATCGTTGCTTAGGCATGAAATAACACACACGCAAAATTTTATGACTCTAGGCTAGGGTTTAAAAATACGTTTTTGACTACTAAAATATGATTTTCATCGCTCTGCCGGGGGCAGAAGATGATTACCTATTAAGCTAAGATTTTGCAGAGGCTATTTTCTCATGCATGCGCAAGTTTTTGTCTCTATTAGAATATGGAAATCGAAAAAAATGTAAAATCGATCCACCCTATTGTATAGGAGATATTCCGCGCAAGACGAGAGAGAGAGAGAACGAAACATTCAAGTTAAAAAGTATATATATATATATATACTTTTTAACTTGAATGCCGGTGACGTGTCAGTTTTGTGCTCCTTCTTCGTATCACAATTAACAGTGTTTAAAAGCCAGTGAACTGTTATGTTACTTATCCAACAAAATTGGTAAATGTACCAAGATTACGTAGGTACAATATCATCAGATGATCCATAATACTTAACTAATAATAATACATATAATATATCTTAAAAATTCTCTAGCGGCATTTGGCATTACCTTCATAGTCCTAAGAGTGGCAGGTAAGCAGTGACCTTGAAATAGTGGGCATACAAACAAACGAACGAGTGAGACCTTTAATCTTACGAACAAACTAATGAACGAATGAATTTTAACTGCATAAATTGCTCAAAATATTTTCCAAAGGCTGGATAAATGCTTTGAAATCTAAAACGAAAGACTTAGCAAATAAATTATTAGTTTTATTACTTTGAATATATTTACAAACTTACGCGCTTCAGAAGTGTTGAAAAGTATTAATTAACTTTTACGATTAGCTTCTTAAAATATCGAATTCTTAAAAATTCTTAAAATATCGAATTACGAACGAACGAACGAACGAAACGAATGAAACGAATTGTTCAAAATATTTTCAAAAGGTCAGGTAAATGCTCTGAAATCTTAAATGAAAGACGAAGCAAATAAATAAATAGTTTTTATTACTTTAGATATATTTACAAACTTACGCGCTATGGAAGTGTTAAAAAGATTAAAAAGTGTTAAAAAATATTAGTTAACTTTTACTATTAGCGTAATATATAAATGTGAAAGGTAAACATTTTAATTATGGATAAAAGTTGCTGTGACGTTGGCTCAGTCGAACATGGAAAACTTGCACAGCTGTGTCAGAGTCACCATAGGCTAGGATTTTGGAACTAAGCGATGGCGGAAGGATCTTCAGGTGGGCCAAGTGTTGTTATCAACAACCCTTTGTGTTTCATTAATGTGAAGATTGACTTATTACCCACTGACACAATAATCACATTATGTGAAAAACATTATAGTGGTGAAGAGATAGAGACTGTTAAAGCAAAATTATTTATATTATACCCAACCAATAGGAACTGACAAGCGGCTTATCCATTGCAAAGGTGAAAAGAAAAATGTGCTCAACCTTGAGGACATCGTTAAAAAGATTTTGGAAATAAAGGCTACTAACGATAGGCCCATATTTGCAAGTGAGAACCTGGACTTGCCACCCATACGTTTCGACTCTATTGATGTGACTGTACTCTTAAGTAAAATAGAATCACTTCAGGATGAGGTGCAGCTACTGAAAGGTGGCCTGCATACCCAGCATGGCCAAAACAGAGAGCTAAAAGATATGTGTAGCAGCATAACCTCGGAACGCAGAAAACTGACCTCTAGGATCTCAGACTTGAAAGTTGAGATGAGTAGCAAGCAAACTGCCCAGTCAGACAGGAATATCGCCATTACCACGACACAGCATAGTGATCTACAGGACAGGAGGCCTGCCGCTCCTATTCTCATATCATCTTCTCTCACAGGTCAGCAGAGCTGTATATCCAAACTAGAGGAGGGAGAAAACGGTAAGGTACTTTACTCTCAAGTTCTGAAAGAGAAGTTCAACGACATAAAAATTTGTACGAACACGAACAACCATCCTAACAGTGGGCAACAGGTTGTACGTATCTACCCTGAACTGCATAGTCTGGCATATGATGAATCTCCAACACAAACAAACAACAAATTAACTGCAACGGAAGGCATTGCTACTGAGACCATTAGTAATGTGGCCATGCCTTAAGGGACTATTCAAACCTGCTTGGCAGCTAGTCACCTTGGTGAGCAGAATGTAGGGCATGGGTGGACAGCAGTTAGTAAAGGGGTTTGGGGCAGAAAAAGAATAGTGTGTATAAAAATAATGGCCGAGTTCCACAAACTCAGTGTTAGTAACTATAACTGTAGAGGCCTCAAAGTCAATGCTGACAGTGTAAGCGTGTGATTGGTATGGTAGGGTCATTGTGAAAGTTAAATGTGAGCGACAGGTGGAGTGTGAGACTAGAGCTTGGTGTGAATGATTTGAAAGTGAGCAAGGTGAAAGGATGATTCGTGCTTATGATCTGAACAATAAAGGTTGGAAGCGGGAGATTTAAAGTTAGAAGTTTTCAAGAAAGTTGGATATTTAAAAGTTTTTGAGTTTGTCGGCATTAGATCTGCAATCACTTCAGATAATTGTTTCATATGTACTTCCATGTTAATGTGTATTTTTGCTATTAATGTTGAAATAACTTAATTATTTACGTTGAATTGTGATTAATATTTAGTTTTTCTTTTAATGTAAGACATAATTTTGAAAGTAATTTATAAGTGAGATTATCGTACAGGGTACAGAGTACAGTGGTGTCTTTGAGCATTGTCTATAGTGCAAGTGTTGAAGCCTCTATACGAGGTAAGATTTAGTTAAAGTTGTTTTACTGCAAGAACTTGTGAAATATCGAATTGTACATGCATTTTTCTGAATGTGGAATGTGGAACAACGCTTGGGTTCGGCTGGGGAGCTGAATTCCTGGTTAATTGAAACCGTTTCGTCTACCCGAGCTGAACGTGAACGGTCAGAACGCTTTGTGGCCCCATTCCGAGGCTGAGCTTCATCATAAATTCGGAAGTCAAGGCAGGATTGGAAGCAAAGCCTATCCTTTCCTACCCGTCTAAACATTTACAATGGCTTTGGACACCGCTGCGACTGGACTAACCGAAGTAAAGTGATGGTTTACTTTAAGTAGGAACAGGACGTAATGTTTGTATATTATTTTAAGCTAAGTGCGTGGGTTAAGTGTTAATTTAAGCGTTAATTTTAAGTTTAGATTTTAGGTTTTGTAAATATATTTAACTTATTTAAATGTTTCTTTTACTGGACCTTTAATGGGCCGATTAGATAAATTGTTCGGTGAACATCACATTGCATTTTGGACCCATAAGTAGGTAAGAAGGGAGTTCCGGTAACCGGTGCCTCACCCGGGGCACCAAAGGAAGAAGGACCGGTAACAACAGTGAGATCAATAAATTTTTATCTGCACATAACATTTCTTGTTTCCAGGAACTTTGGCTCTCTAAACAAGAATGCAAATATTTAAACAATATTAAGCCTAACTACAGGGGAATAGCTAACTCACCCAATGATGATAGTGAAGTTATTATTGTGGGCAGACAGAATAGGAAGGAAGGTGTAGCTATAATGTGACACTCACAGCTGGATAGGTTTATAGAGCCCATTAGTTATAAATATGAGTGGGTTGTAGCCATAAAACTAACTATTGACAACAAAATACTGTATTTATTCAATGTTTATATGTCTTATGAGTGTGCTGAAAATGAGGAGATATATTTAGATAGACTCTGTAAACTAAATATACTGCTAGAGGAGCTGGACTCTTCATGTGTTATAGTGGTTGGTGATTTTAACAGCAATATCACTAAACCTGGTTCGGATTTTGCTAAGATTCTTATCAACTACTGTGAGGTATGCGACTACAAACTTGCCAGTAAATTGCTACTCCCTAATGACTCGTTTACATATGTTAGTGATGCCGGGGGGACTCACTCGTGGCTAGACCACTGTATAGCCTCCCACGATGGTTATAATATAATCAATAGCATGTCCATACTTTATGATGTATTTGAATCTGATCATATCCCATTTGTAGTAGGGCTTAATTGTATGGTAGCACCTGACATAGACAATGACTATGATAATGCTGATTACTATAAGGTTAATTGGTCAAATCTTAGTCACTCTCAGGTAGATTACTATACAATGCAGACTGATGCACTACTAAGGCTTGTGAAGATTCCTGCAGAAGCTTTGGTTTGTAGGAATCCCTCCTGTGATGATGTAAACCATATAGATATCTTAAATAAGTATTACGGTGAGCTTGAACATGCCGTTAAGGCTGCGAGTGGAAGTAGCTTTAAGAATAAAAAATGGGGAAAAGTAAATGTCAATCCAGGGTGGGCAGAATACTGTGCTGATTTGTATGATGTAGCAAAAAATGTATTCGTGGAATGGGTTGCTATGGGGAAACCTAGGCAGGGGGAACGCTTCCAACTGAAAAATAGAACTCGTGCTAGGTTCAAGGGTGCTCTTAGATTTATAAGGAAAAATTAAGAAAATCTTCGAAGAGAATCTCTAGCCAGGAAGTTAGGCAATAGCAATAATTCCAGTAGGGAATCCTGGAAGGAGGTTAATAAAATTAGCAATAGTAATCTTATCCTGCAAATGTAATAGAGGGTGTACATGGTGCAAAAAACATTGCAGAACTGTGTAAAAACCATTATGAAACCCTATTTAATTGTCTCGGGGGGGGGGGGGGGGATAGACTAATATATACCTAAATGTAGAACGCTCTGAGGAGCTACTAATTAATGACTCAGAAATCTGGCAGGCTATTCATAAGTTAGATGATAACAAAAGTTATGGCCTGGATGGCATACAAGCAGAACATTTAAAATGTTGTAGCCCTCGTATATAATACCTATGCTTGCAATGTGTTTCACAAGCTGTATGATACATGGGTACTTGCCCAGTCCATTTTGTCAGTTGTATTGTTGCCAGTTGTTAAAATAAGGGTGCTAGTATCTGTGATAAGAATAATTATAGGCCAATAGCACTTGCCAGTATACTTTCTAAAGTGTTAGAATATGTCATTTATAATAGGATAAGTACTTACTTGCAGACTTATGACAATCAGTTTGGCTTTAGAGTGAAACATGGTACAAGATGTCAAGTAGCAATGTATATTCCTATTTTTTGGATGCATGAAAAGCATCTGATAGAGTTAACCATCACAAACTTTTCAAGAAACTCTTGGGTCGAGGGGTACCTAAATATATACTTAGGATACTTGCATTCTGGTATACAGAGCAGACCATGTTTGTAAGATGGAAAAGCACTGTATCACCAGGTTTTAAGGTAACTAATGGTATTAGGCAAGGACGTATATTATCACCCTATCTTTTCTGTATATACATGGATGACCTTACCAATGAATTAAAAACTGTACGTACTGGCTGTGTCATTGGAAAAGAAAAAATTAATCATTTAATGTATGCTGATGACCTTGTTCTTCTGTCACCCTCTCCCCATGGGCTGAGAGTACTATTAGAGATATGTGAATAATATGGTATAGAAAATGACATCACCAATAATGGGGCAAAGAGTTGTATTTTGATTTTTAGGTGTAATCTACTGAAACATGTATCATGTGGGTCTTTTGAAATGAATAGTCTATACCTGTGAAAGACATGTGTAAATACTTTGGTCATGTAATTACTCACGAGCTGCGAGATGAACTTGATATTGAGAGGCAACGTAAAAAGCTGTATGTACACTGTACAGGGGTAACATGCTAGTAAGGAAATTTGGTGTGTGTTCAGAATCAGTTAAAATTTATCTGTTTAGAACTTACTGTACTGCATTGTATACATCCCATCTGTGGTGGAACTATACAAAAACTGCTATAAATAAAAGCTCTGTTGCTTATAATAATATTTTTCGTATGCTATGTAGGAAACCAAAATGGTGCAGTGTCAGTTTTATGTTTACTACGCGTAACCTACCTACCAGCCAAAAGTTAATCCAGAAGAATATATATAATTTCATTACTAGGGTCCAAAACAGCTCTAATGTGTTATTGTACAGCGTCCTGTCTTCAGATACTGTGTACCTTTCACTATATGGCAGTCCTGGTTCAAACAACTGCTAATTTACAATACCTTATTTTTGTAATGTAGCAAAGATTATATATGCATATTAAGTTGTTATAATAAGTGGCTATGTTATATAAAGTGTTATAAGTGCTATAAGATGTCTCATGTAATAACAATATAGATAAAATTGTCAGATAATTAATGAAACAGTATGCCAGTATGCTAGGTTAAGTGGCTATTGTTGGCCTTATTTTGTATTAAGTTCAATGTATACATAAGATTATACTTGTATGTTAGGTTAAGTGGCTATGGATTGTGAATGATCCGCAATAAAGATGTTTTGTATTAATAGGAGTTAATAAAGTGTTTCTTTTGTGATCTGCGAAGCGAAATTAATAATGGTGCTTGTCTGATATTTATAGGTATAGCGTTCCAGATATCTGCTCCTTTGTAGGAGAGCGCATTTCCTGCAATTTGCATTAAATAATTTGATTTATGTATGAAATCATTGGGAAACCTTATCATATGATTAGGGTTGGTCTGATCGGGGATAATCGTCCTGTGAATGGGCGAAGTATAGTTTCTATTATTACAGTCCCGTAGCCAGGACTTCCCAAGAGAGGTGGGGTGGGGGGGTCGGAATTGTAGAAAGGAGGACCTTTTGGTGCAACGACCTAGTCACTGCGGAGAGGGATTTGAGTAGTTATGTAGGTTTAGGGTAGTTTGTGAAGTTTAAAAAAAATGCAAAAAAAATGCAAGCGTTTATTTACTATTTTTTTACGTAGGAAGGAGGGAGCTAAGGGCGAGCGCCCGCAAAAATGGTCCCTCCACAGAAGACAGAGAGAGCAAAAAACAAGGTCTTCAAGGCTCAATGATGCCATTTTTTTTTTCAAATATAAATTTTGAAAAGGTTGCGTAATGTGAAAGATGCATGTATGTGTAGTGAGGAATAAAGGTAGAAGTGTGTGTGTTTCAGAGCATGCTGGACTGCTTACAGGATAGACGAGACACGGAAAAAGATCAGCTAAGGAGGAGAGTGACAGGAGAAACGGGAGTTCCAACACTCCCTGACTCCTGCCTAACATTCACCCCAAAGTACTTCCCTGGTCGATTGGTGTCTACAATCTCCTCCTACAAATGATGTTATATATTATAATATCACATAAGTTATAACTATAGTTACAAAAGTGGACCTTTCCCTTCAAGGGGGGATCGTTCGCCCCCACCCCCGATCGCCCTCCTGGCTGCGGGCCTGTGCATGATATTACTTAACCAACCTTGTGACAAAGATTTAGGGTTTATGATTAAATAAGATTCCACTTTGTTATTACGTTTATTGACCAATATCCATAACGCTAAACAATGATGGAACTCTGAAACATACAAACAAAACATAAACACATACATGAAAAACAAAGGCATCAACATGAAGATATTAATCAATAATAATGAATATTCTCTATCTTCCCCCCGAGTCTTTGATATAATATAGTAAAAAAAAGGGGAACAAAGACTGTTATATATGTAGTAGTGTGGTACAGGGTATGGGTGTCGATGGCGAGAGGGGGTTGGTCATGTAGTATGTAGCGTGTTCGTCATATCGTAATCGCTCTGCCATGAAGGTGTCTTCCTATCGCGTCCGGAGCGTCTGACAGCAGTGGCATCGGTTGGAGAAGCGGGACACCTGGACGCAGCACCTGGAGCAGCAGGTTGCGAGGAATCTCGTTGCTGGAAGCGCTCAATGGGTGCCAGGGACGGTGTTGGTGGGCACTGCTGAGGGTGCGCAGCTGGTCTGGAGAGCAGGCCTCGTGGTGTGGTGTGCAGTGGAAGTGATGTGGGGCTGGTCGGTGAGGTTACGTTGCCAGCCGGTCGGTGGGCGGTAGGGGATGATCGCTCGACTGCGGACGGGGAGTGTGGTTTCGGGGGTGAGGTTGCGCACTGCTCCAATTCGGGCGCAGGGATGGAGAGGTGAAGGTGGGAGTCGTCCCCGATGGTGAGGCGGCGTCTGTGCGGTTGGATGGGCACGTATTTCTTCAAAAAATTTCAGTTTCGCAGAGTTACTCTGCCTGAACCTTCAACCTTCACCACGTATTGATCGAACTGTCGCACTTCTATTACCAGGACAGTCTTGTCCCATTTCCTGGGGTTGGGGCCGATCTGGTTCTGGATTCTGACCCTGTCTCCGACCACGAGTCGGGGTAACCGTCTGGTGTGCTCGGACTAGTGTTCAGTGACACTCATGTGCCTGTTCCGCAAGGCATCCTCCCTCGCCGCCAACGTCCCGAGCCAGGTATCGTGTGGCTTGTACCTGCCGGGCACGATCGGGATAAAATCTTTGATCGGACGGCCGAACAGACATATAGTGGGAGACAGCTTGGTATCTTTGTCAGGCGTGTTGCGGTATTGTAGCGTGGCTCGCTGAAAAGCGTCTGTGTCGAGCTCACCGTTCGGTCCTGTGTTGTCTGTGATCAGTCGTTTCGATGTTTTCACGCCAACTTCGGCTCTGCAGTTTGAATGTGGAAAAGCTACTGAGGCCAGACGGTGGTGTACGCCCCAGTTCTCCAGGAAGTGACGAGTAGCCGTGGATGTGAACTCAGGGCCGCCGTCAGATGACAGTTCGTCGCAGATGCCATAAGTCACGAACACCCTGCGCAGGCTGTTGATGAGGCCTCTGGCGCCATCCGTGGTCCTCTCCACAATCGGCCAGTTTGAGTATCTGTCGACGATCACCAGGTAGTTGGTACCTTTATAGTGGAAATAATCGGCACAGATGCACTGGAAAGGGTAGACGGGGGACACCGGAGGAATTGGAGGAGCACTGGGCTGCGAAGGTGCCATACGGTTGCAATGGTTGCAACTGTTCCTGAGGGTAGTGATAGCAGGGGTGATGCCGGGCCAGAACACGGACACCTCAGCCCTCGCGACCATCGACGATACGCCCTGGTGGGCTGCGTGGAGCGTGTTCAGTACATCCTGCCGGAGAGAGGGAGGGATCACAACACGGTTTTTGAATACGACGACGCCGTCCACCGTGTACAGGTCCTCTCGGAATTGGTAGTATTCTCTGAGTGGGGGTGGGAGCTCGTGACGTAAGTCACGCATGCCTGACTCGATTATCGAGACGAGCTCTATCATGTGTTGGTCGCTGCTCGTCGCCAATCTTACCCGGTCCCAGGTAACGGACTGCAGCGTGTTCAGAGCTGAGATCGCGGAGGCCATAACCTCGTCGTCGAGGGCTTCGTCGTTGTACGCAGCCGTTCCCTCTGTGCGTATGCCAGCTAAGAATGAGGGGCGCAGAGCAAACGCCGACGGTAGGTCATCATCAGCAACAGCGTCTTGGCTACTAGCGGAGATGTCGTCTGCCAAGAGCATCTTCTCAGGTTGGCGGTCGCCAGTGGGGTGGCGGGACGTAGCGTCAGCAGCGCGATGCCTCGCACCAGGTACATGGATCAAGCGAAATCTGTAGCGGAGAGTCTTCTCCTTCAGATTTCTCAGTCGAGTATTCGGTCAGTCTTCCAGCGACCTGTCGCCAAACACCTGCAGCAGCGGTTTGTGGTCAACAGTGATGATGAGGTCATTGCAGCCGAGGACGAAGTACCTGGCCTTGTCCATTGCGTCAGCGAGTGCCAGAGCCTCCCCCTCGATCGGCACATAGCGTGACGGCGGGGTGGGTGAAGCGGCTGCCAACGAGGGTGACCATCTAACCAGTGCGGTAGCAAAAGGGTTCAGCACCAGGACATTCACAGTGCTTCTGGGATAGCCAGAATCCGATCCCCAACTTCGACCAATCGGTCGTGAGAGTAAAACTAGCGTGTCGTGAGTTACCCGGGTATAGGTCCTATGTCCCTATCGGGGACCGACCGGTTTCTCCCCCTCAGCATAGGTTTCCAAGGAATTTACGAAGGGGTCCGGGGCTCAGGAGTTCCCCCATCCCCTACGATGTTGGGAGGTGTTCTTTTCGGTCACGTGATTGACCCAGTGCACTGCGTCGATTAGCTGATCATTCCATTTCTAGGGCTAGGAGTCGAGTCGACGGGGAATCTTCTCCTCCCATGCCATAAGCCTAATGATAGGCTGTACTGGGTTCCCGGAGTCAAGGGGACCCGATAGGTCGTCTTTCGGGGTACGACAACACGTGAAAACCGTACCTTGCACCACGTCGGTTAGCCTATGATTCCGTGTATTTGTAAGGCACGGATGAGGGGGAAATCTCAAATTAAAACTTCTCCCCCACAGCCATAGGCCTAATGGATAGGCCTCGTATTGGGTTCCCGGAGTCAAGGGATCGCCGATGAGTCTAAGCGTGTACCGGGAACAACCTGGAGAATTTTGCGAATGGAGCTAGAAGCCGCGCAAAGTAGCCTCTGTAGCCGTTCAGCTAATTCTCGGTCCACGTCTCACGGGTACCTATCGAAGTTTGATCGTGGCTGAAAGGACCTATGAAATGGTAGATAGATTTCTTTTTGGTCAGGTGATTGACGACTGCACTGCGGCGATTAGCCGATGATTCCATTTATAGGGCTAGGAGTCGGGGGGAATCTTCTTCCCCCAGGGCCATAAGCCTATGGATAGGCTGTATTGGGTTCCCGGAGTCAAGGGGACCCGATAAGTCTTTCGGGCGGTACGACAACACGCGAAAACCGTACCTTGCACCACGTCGGTTAGCCTATGATTCCATGAATTTGTAAGGCTAGGAGGAAGCGGGGGACATCTTATCTAATCTTCTCCCCAGAGCCATAGGCCTAATGGATAGGCCTCGTATTGGGTTCCCGGAGTAATGGGATCGCCGATGAGTCTAAGCGTGTACCGGGGAAAACCTGGAGAATTTTGAGAATGGAGCTAGAAGCCGCGCATCGTAGCCTCTGTAGCCGTTCAATTAATTCTCGGTCCACGTCCCCCGGGTACCTATCGAAGTTTGACCGTGGCCGAAAGCACCTATGAAAAGGTAGGGCCGGGGTGATCCTAGCCCGGCAGCAGACCCCTCTATAAACCACTCGTTGACTTATAAGTAGCGCGTCATAGGGCCTATGTCTTGGGCCAAAATTTTCCATCAATCGCGCGCCCAATGCCTCGGCTCGTCGGAGCAACTGTCTCCCCGGTGCCTATGGCGACCCATAGGGCTAGCGATCAGCAATAAGTAGAAGATGGAAGGTCGCAGATTGGGCTCTAAAGGCGCCCAAATCTTGTGAGTTTCAACAGGGAGGTAACATCATGCTAAGGGGTGAGATCGTGAGTTTTAGTCCCTACCCTCTCACGGAATCTACCGGTTGAATTAATTCCCGTAGCAATGTGATGTAGGATGCTGCCTAATCGAAATTCTCACAACTTACCCAATGGGTGTTGTAGACCGTCGCAAGACAGGTCGGCTTTGTTTTGTCAAATATACTTATACCCTCCTCGATCTCACTGATGATCACCACCTTCGACTCTTCAAACAGATTGTTGAGTTGATCATCCCATCGGAAGGGCGTGCCGGGCTTCAAGAGTTGGCGAAAAGTTATCATTCTCTTTGCCATAGCGAAAGCATACGCCACCTGGTTAATTAGCCCAAACCATGAGCGAATGTCGGTTATGTTCTTTGGTGTAGGAAAGTCACGGGTGGCCTGCAGATACTTCTTGCAGGTTCGTACTCTATCGAGTGTGATTTCGAAGCCAGCAAACTCCACAGTGTCTTGTCCAAATACAAACTTCTCAGGATTCAGCGTGATGCCGTGTTTGCCGCAGATGTCAAGCCAGTTGACTGCTTGGAAGAAACTTTGTCTCAGGTCATCCGACCAGAGCAGCGTATCGTCGATACACTTGGTTTTGTTTGGAACGTCGGATACTATTTCGTCGTAACGTCTCGAATAGCCATCACCAGAGGCGATATAGCCCTGGGGCGCCGTGCGGTACCGGTACCTGCCCCACGGAGTGATGAAGGTAGTCAGGTGACGGTCTTTCTCGCGGAGGGGCACGCTGTGGTATCCGTTCTAGGCATCGAACACGGTCTTCTTGTCATGGGGCACCGACCGTGCCTGGTGGAACGGTGACTGAGTATGGTGTGTCTCGCGGGTGGCATGTATGTTCAGGGGCTGGAAGTCGACCGTGCGGCGTGGCTTCCCGTTCTTCTTGGCGCACACCACCATCCGGTGACACCATGTCACCGGTTCGCCGACCGGCACTGGCTCGATTACGCCCAATTTCACGTCTTGGTCGAGTCCACGCTTGACGTCATCTTGCCAGTGAAGAAGGACGGGTACCGGGGTGTGATATGCCACCGGGTCAGCTAGAGGGTCCACCATGAGTTTCAATGAGGGCCCTCCATCATTGGCAACGGCTGATGCGCACACGTGTTAAATGTGCTTGACTTGTAGTATTCGACCAAGTACTGCCGCAGTCTGTCTCGGTTCTTCTCAGTCGCCAGGAACGGTAGTTGTGATGGCGACTGGAGCGGTGTTTGACGTATCGGGCAGTCGCATGTGCTGGTCTGACCGCTCTCGCTGCTGATAGCACTATCTCTCGCTGGCACCTCGTCGCTCGCGGTGTCGGCTGCCGAGGTTGCCTCGAGTCGATGCGAAGACGTCTCACCGATCATTCATCGGGAAGTTGTGGTGATCATGCCGAGCGCGATGCATGCCTCCTTGCTGAGGAACAGCTTCTCGGAGTTGTCCGTGACATAGGTGAGTTGACGAGTTGTTACCACTTTGCCGGTTTTGTCCTTTCCAGAGAGTCGCAGGATGACGGCACCGAGTATTTTGATGCATCCGTTGTTGGCGGCGTGCATTCTCATCGTGACGGGGATAAGGTCGGCTTGTTTGAGGCCTATGCGGTGGATGACTTTGATGCCTGCCAGACAACTCTGGCAGCCGGTGTCAGCCATCGCACCGAGTGTAGCAATCTTGGGCGCGGCCTCTAGCTCGAATCCGAATGCAGCGTAATCTTCATCGACGGCTGTCACTGTGAGGTTTATGAATGGCTGATGTTTGGAGGTTTGCTTAATCCATGTGTCAGAAAGGCGATGATGAAGATGATGGTCAAGGGCGATGACTCTCCTGATGCGGCGTCGGCCAGTTGTGGCAATCGAGCAGAGGGCCTCGAATACAGCACCTTCTTCGCATATTGCATGTGAATTCGCTACTATCTCGACTCTTGATGGTTTGTGCTTGCTCCTACACACTGCTTCAAAGTGGTTCTCACGATTGCAGTGGCTGCATGTGTGGCCATAGGCTGGGCAGTCTTTCTTTCGGACCCTGCCTGGGGCACTTTTGCCGTGCCCTTTCCTGCCGCAATATGAGCACACCTCATGGTTGCCTACTGTCATCTCCCTCCTTCAGAGCGTCCTTCTTGTTCCGTCTGTAGGCGCTGTTAGCAGCCTCGACGCCCTGAGAGTCGAGGAGACGTGATGCTGAGCGCTTGCCGGATTCTTTGGCCTCGACGAACTGGAAGACCTGCTCTAATGTCATGTTCTGGTTCGTGTTGCCGAGTAGGTCCAGTTGAATCTCGGGGTCCTCAATGCCGCGGGTCAGGACGTCGCGCAAGATGGCCTCCGTGTAGTTCACATCCGCATCGCAGCTCGAGCATTTGGTGATGTACTTGCATACCCCTGCCTGGCCACGGAGTCGGGCGCCGAATGAACGCACGGTTTCGTCACGGTCTTGGCGCATGTTGTGCAGCGCCACTCTAACAACCATGATTCTCTCTTCTCTGACTGTGAGTTTCTTTATGGCTGCGAGCACCTCACTTTCACTTCTCCCCGTCAGACTACCACCGGCTGATCGTGTGAGGTCTTTGCGAAGGGGTTCATCGCAGCACTCCAGTAGCTGCACCACTTTGTCACGACCCGTGATTTTGGTGGCATCCACATAGTCCATCCATCGCGATGTGAAGTATGACCATTCCTCGCTCGTACCGGCTGAAGATATTGTTGGTCTCTTCACCTTCTCCACTTGGGCCGTGGCGCCGGCAGCGGACACGGAATGAACAGTGCAGTGGGCTGTGAGGAGTGCTGCTACGATGGCGTCGCTGTGTGCGGGGGTCTCATATGCGCACCCCTCAATTGGACATTTCACCACGGGCGTGTTGACCTGTTGAGATTCACTATTGTTTTGTATAAAGTTCCATCATAATTCATAAATAAGATTCCACTTTTTTGATGGAACTCTGAAACATACAAACAAAACATAAACACATACATGAAAAATAAAGGCATCAACATGAAGACATCAATCAATAATAATGAATATTCTCTAATGATGTAAAAATTAGAGCTTAAGGCTACAGCTTTATTAGCCTATTGGTTAATCAGGTCCTGAGTACATTGGTGTTCCGTCGGTACGCACAAAATTCAAACAAGGAAGAAAGGCTTAAAGACAGAAAAATGAAGGCGAAGAAGAAAGAAAACACACAAGCCTAACTTCTGACATCCATGTTGAATTCAGTCTACTATGAGACTGAATATGGCCTCGGTCTGACTCACCTATTCTACTTCTAATTTTTTAGGCTGGATACTTTTTTAACGATATACAACTATAATAAAGTCGTTAGATAAATGACCTAAAATTAAAAACGTTAAATTTGAATGAATTTTATTTAATTAATATAATAATGCCTGATGACAATGACTATATTATTTGATTTTATCATTTGGCGAATATTTTCCACAAGAATTAGGACTCTTTTCAAGTTCTTATTTTTGAAAAAGGGCACTGCTTTCAAAACGGGGTCCGCCCCTAGCAACGGATGGAGACTGAGAGTGGAGAGTGTTATTAAAACCTTCAATGGTTCTCCATTAATGTGTATATACTAAATTTGGTGCAGATTACCCTAGTCGTTTAGGCGTGTATAATTGTCATATATAATAATAAACTGCATATATGTATCTACAGTATATATTCATATATCGATATAATAATTATATATATATATATATATATATATATATATATATACATATATATATTACTGAGAATTTCGTACCTGTAAGAAACTTTTTGCAAATTCTTCCCACAAAGACAAAGGGTATTGCATCACATTACGTCAGAATATGACATCACCGTACAAGCGGACGGCGTCTTCTTCTTCATCAGTGTAAGAAGAATGTAAATTAAATTATAATAAATTTTCAGGCTCTTTTCCGTTCTACCCCAGCAACAAAAAATGAAATTATATATTATTTTCTACTGTAGTTTAAATAAATTAATCACCGCCACTAGTTTTACTTGCTGAATTCAATAATATATATCTTATTTTGGAGAAATTAATAACAAAAGAGTTATAGTCCGTTTATTTTATTTAAAAGTAGAGATTGCATTTAAGATTTCAATAAAAATGTCCTTTCCTTTTTGTCTTCTCCACAGAAATTCACATAAATAAGAATCTATCATATTTCTAGATGTTCCCCAATGTCTCTTGTTCCTTTGTTGAGCTAAATCAACTGTACGCCCTTGACGACTGGTTAGGTTAGGTCGTGATATTTTCGTTAGTTAGCCTTATAAGGTTAACTAAAGAAGGCTGGGGTAGAACGTTATTTCCTTAACTATGTTTATGAAATTCCATTTATCATCCATAACAATATCTACAAAAGAGAGAAAAAAATTAATAATTATAACCATAACTAATTAAAGCACGAATACTTTCTCCAAAATAAAATATATATTATTGAATTCAGCAAGTAAAACTACACTAGAAATTGTTGCTGGGGTAGAACGGAAAAGATCCCATTTTCATGATTAAAATACTTTAATTTTGTGAATTTACCGGAGTTAGACGGATACTTAAATAATACAAACAAATTATCGTATTTTATATAGGTCATATTGGGCTACTTTTTTCCATCTGACGCAACTTTTTGCTAATAATTACACTACTTTTCATCATACTGTACATATCTGGCAACCGTGCTGCAGGATTGCCAGATATGTATGATGAAAAAGTTTGTCCGATTTGAGGTCCGCTTGTCCGAATAAAATTCAAATGAACCGGACAACCCAAAACTGTCCGATTCTGTCTATTTGAAGAACATCGTAATACAAATTAAGTCAAACAAACTTTTAAAACAAATATAACTTCTGTATTTATAGTTCTGCTTCTTTAGATTGGTCAGATCGCCATGTAGGCACTGAAGTCTGAATATACGTTTTGAAACGTTTCATAATGGTCTACTGCATTTTATGTGTGCCGACCCTCAACGTTTTGAAACGTTTTTCTCAGCGTGAGTCCGTGAACTTGGCAATCGAGTGCTGAGGCCTGAGGGCAGAGTTGCCATTTTGGCCGATTTTCGGCCAAATCTGAGAATTTTGGCCATTTCTGATGTTTGGCCGTGAAAAACGTATTTGTCTGATCACAAATTTTTTGGCCGATTTTTGGCCTTTTTTATGCTCATTTCCAGACTACCCAAAACTGATCCAAAATTAGTAAATTTGTACGGAAATAAATATTAAAGAAACAGTTTCAAGATCCCGGCGAGGATTCGAACACACGGCCGTCAAACGTCGGGGTTTTGAAACTGTTTTTTTAATATTTATTTTCACAGCGTGCTACTACCCTTGTGTATATATAATTTGTACGGAAAATGACGTAGAAAAGATCAATTAAACTTTGTGGAATTTTTTTCGGCTAAGTGGCAAGTTGGCAACAGTTAGTTTGTCATTTTGAAGGAGTGAGGGTGAGCCGGTGATCAGTTGCAAAGCAAGCTTAATTAGTGCAGTTGTGTGGGATATAGTATAGTTGCTTTGATTTATGAATATATAAATAAATGCCTTCTAATTACTTAGATTATAAATAGCCCTTCAAAATGGGAAAGTGGAAAAATATTTATAATGATAGCAGGCAATATAACAAAGATTGGGAAAAACGATTTAAATGGCTTATGTGGAAGAACAATAATTGTATGTGCAAGTGGTGCAATCGTGTATTAACTAATATGCGTAAGTCTGCTTTTAATGAGCATGAGAAATCTGAAAAACATAGAAAGAATGTCAATAGTTTTACAAACTCAAATAAATTTCAGATATATTTAGCAACGTAGCTAGTACTCAAAATATAAACAAGGATCTTAAAGAGTTTGAAATCAAATATAGTGTACAAACAGCTTGTCATTGTAGTATACGATCAGTTGATCACCAAATTGATCTGGTAGCAAGTCACAGTAAAGGAAGCTTACTTGAAAAAGTCAAGTTACATCGAACAAAATGTATGTGTTTAATTAAGAATGTTGTTGCTGTAGCTTTGCGTGATGATTTAGTTGATGATTTAAAAAACTCAAAATATTCATTATTAATTGACGAATCTACTGATGTGAGCGTCACAAAACTAATGTGTTTGTGCGTAAGATATTTTTCTACTAAGCACCAGAGAGTGCAAACCTCCTTCCTAGGAATAATTCCTGTGATATCAACAACTGGTGAGTCTTTTTAAAGCCATTGAAATTTTTTTTACACAAATAACATTGATATAAATAATTGTATTGGCCTTGGAACAGATGGAGCAAATAATGTTAGTGGTGAACATAATTCAATATTTTCAAGATTCAAAAATATGAACCCAAACATTACATTTGTAAAATGTACATGCCATAGTTTGGCATTATGCTGCCAAAAGGCATTTGCTTGTTTACCTTCTAATTTAGTGTTCCTTATATCTGAAATTTCCAATTGGTTTAACGTGAGTTCCCTTCGTCGAGACGACTACAAAAAGATTTATTCAGCAATGAATGATGAGAATACAAATTACGAAAAATTTGTCAGTCCGAGTACTACTCGTTGGTTAGTTAGAGGGAAATGTATACAAATAATCTTGCAGCAATGGGAGGAACTCAAGGCGTACTTTAGTTCTATTGTCGAAAAGAACTATACGGCACGCACCCGAAAGGATATGCTTCTAGATGAAACCCAGTGGCGGTTCCTCATATGGGCAATATGGGCAGCCGCACAGGGCGGCATTTGTGGAGGGGCGGCATTTGTGGAGGGGCGGCATGAGCGCCTGCAAAAAAAATAAAAATAAGAATAAATAAATAAAGAAATAAATAAAAATAAAAATAAAATAAAATAAATAATAAAAGATCAATGACTGCATCAAGGAAGGTAAGAAGAGTCAGGCTTTAGATGGCAGTTGTGCTGTGGTGCAATTTATTTTGTTTCTTGTTCAAAGTGTAGCATAATAATTACCCTCTCTTAAGTGTCTTATTCTATTTATGTGATAGAGCATTTGTACAATTTAGAAATTTGATTCTCTAGTTTATTTATGGCAGTTGTGCAATTTAATTTGTATTTTTCCTGTTCATAGTATCATAATTACATTCTCTTAAGTGAGTTATTCTATTTACGTGATGAAGGATTTGTAAAATTCAGAAATTTGAGTCTGTTTTGGTTCTGAAGTTCCAACAATTAGTCCAATAAAAAGTTATTTTGTGAAAGTTATGTCTGTCCTTTATTTTGGGGGGATTCGAATGTGTGTGTGTGTTGGCGAACAGGGGGGGGGCGCTGAAGGTGAGGTTCGCCCAGGGCGTCATGTAAGCTAGGACCGCCACTGATGAAACCAATAAACTTTATCTTCACTTTGCTTGCCCAATAATTCAGAACTTCGAGTCTGTGAATGCAGCTTTCCAAGCTTCAAATCCTAATCTTAGTAAACTTTTTGATGACTTGGAAGAGTTGAGGAACTTTGTCCTTCAAAAGTCTATAGAGATTTTCGGCAAAGAAAAACTCCATGGGACCTACTCCGTGATGCTAAACTTGGGAAAAAGTTTGAATATGAGTTGAAATGCAGTAGCTTAAGCGTGGACAGAAAGAACGTCTTGATTTTTTGATGGAAATTATCAAACAAGTTGACCAAAGAATTGATAGCTCCACTATAAAAATTAAATATGTTAAATGCTTTGATCCAAATATTATACTTAACCACACTAGACCACTGTTTAGTGAAGTCAACATTGAGCACCTAATCAAACAAGAAAAATTCAATGCAATGACGGTAGCTAACCAATACGAACGAATTTTAATGAAAGTATTGTATTCCTGTCAGTACTGCGTTTGTTGAAAGAGTCTTTTCCCGCTGTTAGAAAATCTAGAAGAGGAGGAGCCATTATTGTCCCAAGGCGATATGATGACTAAGCTGATTGATGCAGCATTGCTTGTATATATTAAGTTAAGGTGTATATATGTCCATCTTATAATTGTAAGTTATAATTGTAAGGTTAGTGAAAAATTCACTTAATTTAGAGCTAGCATTTTTGGGCTCTTGTGGCATCATTGTTTGGGCACTCTTGTGGCATCATTTTTTTGGGGCACTGCGCGTCCTTCCTGCTCGTTTGTTGAATGCGGCACTTACAGGGTGTGTGGTCTTATAGAGAGCTCTCTTGCACTTCAGTTTGGTTGTTTAGATACAAGATTGTTGCATCGTGCAATAGTGCAGGTTGTGTTGTTGTTGCAAGGTTTAGAAGGAAGACTATAAATAGTGCCCCTTTTGTTTTTTATCTTAATTTTATGCAACTGAGGCCTAAGGTAGGCCCACATCGAGTCAATTTTATGCAACTGAGGCCTAAGGTAGGCCCACATCGAGTCAGCAACTCTGAGGTAGGACCTAATAGGACCTCCAAGTCCGTAAGTTTTTAGTCTCGCTTAACTTGGGCTGTAGGTTAAACTGGCCCTTCAGAGCTTGGCCGTTCACGTCTCAGATGGGATTCTGAACCCAATAAAATAAAAAAATAACACCCACGTAACAAATGTAAAGACCAAAGCTAGAAATAAAATAGTCCCTGAAAACTTAGATGCGCTCCTGCATATAAGAACACATCTTTTAACAAATGAACAGTGCTGCAAAAACTTTGACGTTACCAAAAAAACGTCAAGTCTTTTTAACAGCAAAATGTACAATGTCAAAGCCCCAAACGAGCCCACAGAACCAAGTACGAGTGAAATAGTAGATGCTGAAAATTTGGAGGTGCTGGAGTTATTTGATGACATTCTTTCAGTGCAGTTTTAAAAAAGGTAGGCATATTAAATGAAAATAATTTTTTTTATTATATATTTTTAAGTTCCTAGAACATTTATATAGGATTGATTAATTTGGAAAAGTTTATTAGGAGGGAAAGGAAACATTATTTTTCAGCTTTCTGGTCCGAAGCTCAGAAATATTTTCATTTATTAGCATTTAATATAATCAAACTGATAATCGAGTACTTACAAACTATGTTATTCAATTACAAATGGGTCATAAGGTGGTTGGAAAGTTATAGTATTCCATTTTAGCATAAAATAATGGAACGAAGCAAAAAAATTTGGGTCTGTCCGATTTCAATGTTAAATGTCCGATTTTTGGGACGCATCTGTCCGATTTTAAGAAATATAATCTGGCAACCCTGGGTGAAGAGCGTCTCTTTGCTTTATGTTTGCAGACTCGTAGCCAGTCGGGAGGGGTCTCGGGGTCGCACGACCTACCACCCTTGACAGGAAAGGTCCACTTTTGACCATATTTATAACTTATGATGTGATATTATAATATATAAAATCATTTAGACAATAAACGCTTGCATTTTTTTTAAACTTCACAAACTACTTTAAACTATTCTAAACTACTCTAAACTTAACTACTCGAAACCCTTTCCGCAGTGACTAGGTCGTTCTACCAAAAGGTCCGCCTTTCTACAACTCCAACACCCTTTCTCCTTGGGAAGTCCTGACTATGGGTTTTGAAAGAGTTTACAGCAAGGAGTAGAAGGCGCATGTAAATGAATAAAATTCTGTTTGATGAATAATAATAAAAGTCACTCAGAATAATTTATCTGAATCTAGAGGAGAATGTGATGCGAAATTTATACTTTTGATAAGTTTCCGCTGTCAAGCAGTAGCGCCCGCAGGGTGGGGTGGGGGCACTTGGATACGTGCCTCCCCCATCATTCATAATATGTATATAAATATTGCTATTATATGTACTCGTATAAAACTTTTTCCTATACATGAAATGCACAGAAATAAAAATAAGTTATTATCGACAAAAATTAGTGTTACCTCCTTTAACAAAACTTTTAGATTTTTACCGAAATTACGACTTGATACAAAAAATTCAGAAATTCTTTGATAAAATATAAAAATCTACCAAAATTATAAAACAATACGGAAAATCTACCGAAAATATTCGATAATGATACCATCTAATGATATTTACTCCGTTTAAATCTAAAATTTACAATTTTTTTGTAATTATAGGTGACAATAAAGTAAACGACATCAAATCATTTCTCCACAAATTTTTTATTTTTTTCTCCAATTTTTTTTACGCTGGTGAAGCAATTTTATATTTACACGCAAAAGCTGACATTTTTTTTTTATATCAAATTGTTATCTATGTGTTAGTGTGCTTTCATTGCTTTTGTTTAACTTATAACAGTATAAATACTCGAGATTACTTATATAGTAAGGTGTTATCTTAAATATCCTCCATAAATTACCATTATTATGATTATATATACTGTATATCCAGATAATAGTGGAAGTGGCCCACCCCGCCCTGTCAGAAAATCCTGTGGGCGCTACTGCTGTCAAGTATAATGTCGCTTCCTTGTCTAGTAATAAATTATGTTCAAATGATTTTAAGCCCTTTTACTAATCATTATTTCCTTAATTTGTAGGACATATAGATCTAATAAATAATCGATCAATTGTTTTTTAATCGCGTCTTCGGCACTCCCGGAAAAGTATCATTTTATCAAACCATGAACCCCTCTCCCTCTCGAAATCCTGGATCCACTCCTGGTTGTTTTCCTCATTATTGGATGAAGTTATTTATGAAAATAAAAAAGTATATAGATTTAGTACGAGTCTATTATTTTTTATTGTTCATTAAAACTAATAAAGTAAATGTGTTTTGAGGTTTTGTATTTACTATAGAAAAGTAGTGCGTACATTTAAAAGTAGCCCATTGACGTTTTAAATTAGCCCAAAAAGTAGCAGGTAGCCCAAAGTGAACAATTATCATTAGAGCCTGGATGCTCAGGCATAATGCCTTAAATGCCTATTTTTGCCTTTTGGGGGATTTTGGGGCGAAAATGCCTATTTCATAATTTAAGCGCCAAATGTGCCTATTTTAAATATTTTCTGAAATAAGATACTGAAATAAACATTTAGATTAATAGTGTTTTGTTTTGTTGGCAACATCTGGCAGCTGAAAAGCCATACTACAGGGTGTCCCATAAGTCCGGCATCATAGGAGAAATTCATATTTTTCTATTTCTACAAACCATAATTCATATTTTTCTTATGCTCGGGATGCCAATTTCCTTTCCACCATTCTGTTCAGTGACGAGGCTGTTTTTCATGGGAATGGTGAGGTAAATCGACAGAACACCCGCTACTGGTCTCAAAACAACCTTCACTGGTATACCTCTTTTTCGATGAACATGTCACTGGAGGCACCTACCTACGTATGCTCAAGGAAGAAGCATTTCCCAGTGTCTTGAACGAAGAAGGAAATTTCCCAACATGGTTCCAGCAAGACGGCACTCCTGCACATTACAGCACCCAAGTAAGGGAATACCTGTACCAACAATTCCCTGGTTATTGGATAGGACGTCGAGGGCCTGTGGAACGGCCAGCTAGAAGCCCGGATCTCACGCCACTAGATTTTTATCTCTGGGGCCACTTGAAAGCGTTGGTATACGCAGAGAAAATTAGGAGTATTGAACATTTGCGGCAGCGCATTATTGGGGCATGTAACACCATTACTCCTGACATCATTCACCGTGTGCTCGCTGACTGGGTATCACGTCTGAATTTGTGTATTGAAAACAATGGTGGACATATTGAGCACGTTCTGTAAATAAAAGCTTTTGTTTTGCCTTTTTTTATTATTTTTCCTATGATGCCGGACTTATGGGACACCCTGTACAACACAAGATTCTCAATCGTGACCTAAACGTCAGGGAATACACGTTGCAATGCCTAAAGTCAGTGCATCTTCAAGTAAGAAGTTAACTAATCTTGTCAGAGAGTTTGGAAGTGATGTTTTTTTCACCGATGGCTCTGTCTTATTTTGCAAGATATGCGAAAAATCTGTAAACTTTGACAAAAAGTACTTTGTCTCTCAACATATACAGAGTGCTAAACACAAATCTGCTGCTGAAAAAGGTAAAAAACAGGAAACATGTCTTTTAACTACATTTGCTTCATCTTCAAGCCGCCAATCCACTTTTTACGAAAGGGTAATTTCTGCAAACAAAGATCTAGATCAGCTGAAGAATATTGGAAAAGTACTAGAAGGAAAAGTTGATGGTGACACCGCGGATATTAATCCAGAAACCGTTGCATGCTTCAAATATGCACCAGTTACCTCATTTGAGGTTGAGAGGTCATTCTCGATTCTCTGACAGAAGGCAGGGCTTCACATTTGATAATTTGAAGAAAATGATTATCATTATGTGCAATCAGTCTGAGTAATTTTTTAAAATTCTGTAGTGCTGATGTCAATATTATGTTACTTTGTATATGTTACTATTAAGAACATGTTCTACATCGTTGTTATACGTTCTCATTGTGAGTTTACTTTTTGAAAATAAATGCCTTTTTTGTGCCTTTTTTGCAGTTTTATTTTGCCTTTTTGCCTGCCTATTTTAAGTTTTTTTAGTGCCTAAACATCCGGGCTCTAAATTTTATCATAATAACGAGAGGGGTTGAAAATTAGCCCTATTTGCGACGTTTAGCCCAAACCTGGTAACCCTGGGTCTGAGCTCGGTCCAGCTGAACTAGCTTCGAATAATATAGGCCCAAAATTGCAATGATGCAAGGTCAGTTTTTCATTTAAAAGCTTAAAAATGCCTTAATTTAATCTAGTATATCCTTCTAGCCTCGTTAAAATGTATTAGCTAATATAAATAATATTGTGAATTCTTGAAATTTTTGATTTGGCTAGCGCGATATTGTTTGTTTACACAAAAGTGACTTCACTTTTACTCCAGACACCTCCGGAGCTGACTAAAGAAGTGAAGTGAAGTCGATTCTTGAGTTTCAGTCGGACTTTTTACCAATAGAATGTGGCAACCTGAGTTTCGGTGAGCTATTATCAAGCCAGTTGGACCAATAGAAAGAGGCTCAGGTGGACGACAGTATGAAAAGTCACGTTTTAAAGATCTGATAGCTAGATTTCGCCGTGACAACACGCATTCCTCTTTCCTAGATTAAAAATTTTTTTTTAATTGAAAACTTGAACGTTAAGAACGTTAAATTCATTGTAGTAACACTTTTTTTCGCTATGCAGTTAAAATTCCTCCTTCAGAATTATAGAAACTTATATTTGTGCAACTTCAATTTTTACTTTGTCATCAAAGATCATTAACCCATTATCTACTTAACACCAGAATAAAGTTTTATATGATAACAATCTTAAATTTATCTTAGATTAACCGAACAATCTGTTATCATGAAGTACTTACCTATAAATATAATCTTTCCGTAATTATTTAATTGACTATTATTTCCTCTGTAATCTACTTTTTGTCATCGTAATACAGGGCGTTGGGATGATTTCGGGGACCTGGGGCATAGAATAATTTTGATGCGAAATAATATGTTTTCCTTGTTGTTATGTGGGCCCAGTGCCTACATATTGGGTTCTACGAGTATGTATGGCAAGTTTTTCCATCCCCAATAGGCTTTGTCGCCAATCCTGAGGCAATTCTGTAGTTATTTAATACACTAAATGACTAAATTTATAATTTGTATTTAATTATGAAATAAAGGTACCATATACGATACCATATTGGAGGCATGACCTGGCATGTATAGTTTTTCCATATTAGCTTTACTGTAGAGTGAAACATGGTACGGACATGTATATTTATACGCTAAAGGAAGTCGTCCTAAAGTACAAGATGTCAAGCAGCAATGTATAGTGTCACTATATTCCTGTTTTTTGGATGCATCAAAAGCATTTGATGGAGTTAACCATCACAAACTTTTCAAGAAACTCTTGTGTCGAGGGGTGCCGAAATATATACTTAGGATATTTGTATTCTGGTGTACAGAGCAGATCATGTTTGTAAGATGGAAAAGCACTGTATCACCATGTTTTAAGGTAACTAATGGTGTTAGGCAAGGGGGTATATGATCACTCTATCTTTTCTGTATATACATTAGGGTGTGTCAATTTTGGGGGTGAAATGACTAAATTGAAAATCATGTGATTTGGTAGCAATTTAACGTAATCATTTGGCATACAAAATAATATCCTTGCTTCAAAAACAATAAAAAATAACTCCTACCTACATCAATTTTAATTCAAAAATTCCATTTTTCCGTAAATTCGTAACAAAATAACAAATGTGCGCAAACATCCTATCAACATTTAAAGTGGCAATAAGATATCATTCAGTCTTTATTTGAAAGTAACCAATGCAGTCATGTCCTTTTTGCTGCGGTTCCTTGACATCAGCATTCGGCTTGCTACTTGCGCTTTGATGTAGCCTTCTCGCCTCTCGTGACTGTAAACTTGACTAGCTGCTTCTGTGACCATTTCCACACATCTCTCCACACTCTGAGTGTGAGGCCACTTTGGCACTTGCATTGGGGCCTCTTTAAGTTGTGTTAAATCTTTGTTTGTTATACAATAATAATATACATGTTGTCAGTGGTGGCTCCAAAACTTCCGAACTCAAGTTAACTAATTCTGACAATTTCGTGGCATTGACGTTTATCGGAGGTACCTTCCTTCTCTGAACAGAGCAGTCTCCCAGCTGGTCATCATCTAGTGATGTTCCTCTAAGCTTTAGAATGATTTCCACAGCCTCAGTTCGCTCTTTGGTACATTGGCTGCAGAGTATTGCTTGCAAAACTGCCTCTGGCCTAGCATACCAAGCGGACCTTCTCACCACAGGTAACACGATGCCCACCACTACTTTCCTTTGGGTTCTCAGTAGCTGTAATTGAAACAAGATGTGGTTGGGCCCCTCCATCCACATTGGTTTAAGTTTTACATTGAACCAGTGAGGAAGATTGTGGTGCCGCGTTTGTTAGCGGGCTAAAGATAAAGTAAAGGCCAATTTGAGGCTTTATTCAACATAAACATAGCATAGATCTGAAACACAGAAAACAATAATTAGTAAAGACTTGTTACACAGAAAACAATAATTAGTAAAGACTCATTACATTCCTCTCTTCTTTTATAATACGTGATCACAGAAAAAATAATTAGTAAAGACTTGTTACACAGAAAACAATAATTAGTAAAGACTTGTTACACAGAAAACAATAATTAGTAAAGACTCATTACATTCCTCTCTTCTTTTATAATACGTGATACTTTGCACGGTAAGAAACAAAACGACAAGTTCAAGATATTTTGGAAGAAAGAAGAGTCTACAAGTTTAGGCGTTGAGCTGGGTATCTGATTCGAGTGCTTCTTCTCAGAGGGGGACTCGTCTCGGAGGTTACTGACACAGGTGGGCCTCTCTCGACTTCGACTGGAGTCGCTTCGACGGGAGCTGTTGGGACCGTGTGTCGGCGGATCTCAGCGGGTTCTGAGTCGTCCGTTAGCGGGGTGGAATTGATTGGCGGACTGGGTACGGGGGGTTCATAGTGATTCGTGTCATCCGGTCCCTGATGGATACGGTATCTTCTCTCCCATTCGGATGCCGTATAAACGCGTAGTTGGGGTTTGCCTCAATTAACTCAACTTCCTCGACGAGGGGGTCGTTCTTGGATCGGCGAATGAATTGGCGAAGGAGTACAGTTCCGGAGAAGACAGCCACGTCGGTAGTGCAGAACCGGTAGAAGTACGCCGCGGGTGCGTGAATAGACGCTCGTGAGGAGTTTCGTTCGTGGCCGTACACAGCAGCGATCTAATCGAGTGCAGCGCGTCTGGTAGGACGGACTCCCATTGCGACATCGGCAACCCGCGATCTTCTATGGCTAGTTTGATGGTGTTCATGATGATTCCATTGTAACGTTCGCATTGCCCGTTTCCTTGGGGTGATACGGCGTTGTGCGACTAGTCGCGATACCATGTTTAGTTAGGAACAGTTTTAGTTCCGAAGACATAAACGATGTCCCTCGATCTGTGTGGATGTAAGAGGGAGTTCCGAAGGTAGAAAATAACTCGGTGAGACGGGCGATAACGGTTGACGTGTTCGTATCACGGCACGGGAAGGCAAAAGGAAAGCGTGAATACTCGTCGATTACTGTTAGGATGTAAGGTCGCGAAGTTGCGCTCGGAAGCGGGCCTTTAAAGTCGATGTTAAGTCGGTCAAACGGGGACATGGCCCGTATTAAGTGACTAACTTCTGGTTTATAGTACTGTGGCTTACATTTAGCGCATGTTTGGCATTCCGACGTAACTCGTTTGATGTCATCCACTGAGAATGGTAGGTTCCTAGCTCTCACAAAATGAGTCATTCGGCGGACTCCTGGGTGTATCAGATTAACATGCAGCTGGGCGAGGGATATTCTTGGAGTAGCAGCGCAAAAGGATCGCGACAATGCGTCTGCGGCTCGGTTCTCGGGGCCCGGTCTGTATTTTATTGTGAATGAGTAGCCGGCTAGTTCTACACGCCAACGGAGAATCTTATCGTTCTTAATACGACCAGTAGCTTTTCCATCGAACATGAAAGATACGCTCCGCTGGTCGGTACGACAGTAAAGTGTCGATAAGCTAAGAAGTGCTTCCACTTGCGAATGGATTCGATTACAGCGTATGCCTCCTTTTCAACGATGTGATGGCGACGTTCTGTGTTATTCAGAGCGCGAGAAAAGAACGCCACCGGGCGGCCGTTCTGGGTGAGGGTGGCTCCGATTGCTGAAGAGGAAGCGTCCGTCTCCACAGTGAACGGCAGTTCTTCATCGATTGAACCGACGACAGCTTTCGAGATATCATCTTTGAGTGTTTGGATCGTTGATACTTCCTCGCGAGTTAATGGGAATGATGAAACGTTGAGCAGAGGTTTGATCTTGAGGGAATAGTTCTGAATCCATTTAGCATAGTATGCGAATAGTCCGATACGCGTTGTAGAGACGACTTGTTGCGAGGAGTTTGAAGTTCTTGTAGTGGCCGGAGGCGTTCGGGATCGGGCCGCAATACGCCATGAGAGATAGAATATCCGAGCAGGTGCACTGATGTCATCGAAAGCTTGCATTTTTCCTTGTTTAGACTCAGATTTACTCGTTTAGCGGCTTCCCAGAAATGTCGAAGGTTCTCATCGTGCTCTTCCCAAGTGGTTCCGCAGATGGTGAGATCGTCGAGGTAGGCGTATGTTGATGATAAGTTGTTCGAGGATATGAATTCGTTCATGACGCGCTGGAAGGCCGCGCTCCGTTAGTTACTCCCATAGGGATCCTTCTGAATTGGTATAGATTTCCGTCAGCCTCGAATGCTGTGAAAGGTCGTTCAGACGGATCGATTTCTACCTGGTAGTATGCGCTTGACAGATCAATTACGCTGTAGTATTTGTGTTGTGAGACTTTGTTGGCTATATCATCGATTCGCGGAAGAGGATATGCATCTAGCATGGTAAATCGGTTGACGGTTTGAGAGAAATCGATTACCATGCGTTTTTTTTTGTTTC
Organism: Bathynomus jamesi; assembly: GCA_023014485.1. Classification (NCBI taxonomy): domain Eukaryota; kingdom Metazoa; phylum Arthropoda; class Malacostraca; order Isopoda; family Cirolanidae; genus Bathynomus; species Bathynomus jamesi. The sequence goes on along the minus strand of JAJOZX010006903.1, from coordinate 42,660 downwards.
GGTAGATGTGATGACTACTTGAGCACGCCAGGGTGAGTTACTGGGTTCAATTATCTCATCCCTGAGTAGCTTTTCGATTTCTTTCCCAATGAAAATTTTGTCCTCAGAGCAAAATCGTCTGGACTTCGTGGCGATGGGACGACAATCGGCAGTTAAGTTGCCGAATAGTGGTGGGGCTGAAATTCTTGATCGAGTAAGGCCGCATATATGGAGTGCTGGCTCCGGACCTCCGAAATTGATGTTCAATTCCTTGTGTCTGATTAAGAATGGGGTACCGAGTATTATGTCAGCGCACAGATCCGACAAGACGGATAGTTCGAGCTTTTCGTAGTCGCGGTCTCCCATCGTAACCTTCACTGTACATCGACCTGAGATGGCTGCGGATAGATTAGGCGAAGCCATTGATACGACGCCCGAGTGCGGAAGAATGGGCAGCTCTAAGTGTTTGGCTAGATCCTCACGAATGAAGTTGTCCGAGCTGCCAGTATCCAACAAGGCGAGACACGAACGGCCGTTGACGAGGATATCGACTGTTGAGTTGGTAGGCATGGAGGAGCTACACGATAGAGTGGTACTAATGGTCGCTAATGCTGCGGCTGAATGAGACGCTGTGGTTTTATCCTGTTTTTGACGTGCCGAGGAAGTACTTGAGCGGCAGACTTTGGCCCAGTGGCCGGTCTTTTCACATTTCGCACAGATAGAATCCTTTGCCGGACACCTGCTTCGTGGGTGGCGTCGAGACCCGCAGAAGAAGCACAGAGCGGCTTTGTTGTCGAAATTCGTAGCGGCTGAAGAGTTTGGGAGATCGTCTCCTTGGACGCAGGCAGGCCGGGCAGAGTCAGTAGTCGGCGACGGTTCGTGGCGAGAGCCAGTGGCTGCAACAGCACCGTAATGAGTGAGGTACGATTCTGAGTTTTTCTGGGCCTGATCTAATGTTCGAGCCTGGACGATAGCCTTTTCCAGTGAGAGTGTGTCATTTTCGAGTAAGCGGGTGCGGATGGCGCTATCTCTAATTCCTCGGATGAAAGCGTCTCTCACAGATGAACTCCTGTTTTCGTCGGCGGAAACCGATTTGAAGTTGCAGTCATTGGCTAGTTGTTGAAGAATTTGCAAGTACTCATCGAGGGTTTCCTCGGGCTTTTGGTGACGGGTGGACAACAGGTGGCGAGCGCATACCTCGTTTGGCTCTTGACGTAGGTGGCCTCTAAGGCTGCCATGGCATTCTCATAAGTAGAGCAGTCTTGAATGATATCAGCGACATCGGGGCCGATATGTATGAATAGAACCTCCAATTTATTGGGGTTGTGTTCGGCGATAGTACTCAAGAAATATTTGAATCCGCGCGACCATAATTTCCATAGTTTCCCAGCTTGGGGAGAATTCGGAGAAGTAATAAATTTATCCGGGCGAATCACCTTCTCCATGATATAGTAAGATTACTGGATGAATATTTGCTTGCTGTATCTGAAAGGCCGACTGAATGGCTGATTGAAATGTTGAATAAATTGTGGTGCCGCGTTTGTTAGCGGGCTAAAGATAAAGTAAAGGCCAATTTGAGGCTTTATTCAACATAAACATAGCATAGATCTGAAACACAGAAAACAATAATTAGTAAAGACTTGTTACACAGAAAACAATAATTCTGTAGCATTTTGCCCTTCAGTGCATGTTTGGAAACCCAAATCCTGCAGAAACGAATCGCTGTAGTTAACCAACGACTGTGACTTACGGGTCCAATCTCCAAGAGAGCCAGCTTTTGAGACAACTCTCCTGATCTGATTGCTTAAACAATACGATAAGCGTAAGATTGATCCGTGCTGAGGTCTTTGATAACTTCTTCAGACAACACTGGAAGGGGAGGGCCTACTTCGACCTTTGGAAATTTTGTATTTATTTCTAATTCCGTTGCTTCATCTAGCATGTTGCCAAGGGGGCCTGACCAGTGACCAATTGTTGTTGCTCTTTGTAGGACCATCAAGTTCCTGGATGAGAGACGAAGAGGTAGTTCCCCTGTGTGCAAATCACATACAATCCAAACAAGCCTTCTTCCAAGTTTTTCCTCTAATGCGTCATAACACCGCCCTGCCATCCAGTGTTCACCGCAGTTGAGTCTCCACCCTGCAGTGAGCTGTCAAGTCTTCTTTCTTGAAGCCAACATATTATTTGATCAGCAATTGCCTCTGCATGTTTCTTGCCTTCTACTTCTGCTTCAGGAACAAAGTGAAACAAATAGCGGCCACCAGGTTCGGAACACACAGAGTAGTGTTCTTCTTTGATGAGACCGGGAAGCTTTCTGTCCATTCCCTCTACCTCTAGGAGAACTTTTGTGTTATCTCTTCTTCCATCAAACAAAAGGCGAGAGAGACCTTCCTCCTTCAAATCTTTTCATGCTGATCAGATATTTCCTTCATTATTTTTTCTTGTGTTCTTATCTTATTATGATCTATCACTAAGGATGTATCCTCTCGGCTGATGAGGCCTGCATCTATCCAAGCGGCAGTGGCAATCTCTGCAGTCTCTTGTAGCCCCGTATGGTGGCGAATACTGGCAAGGGCAATGTTTGAGATGTCTTTAGTGTTGTATTTCATTCTCTTCGGCGAAGGTTCAGATGGCATTTTGGAGCTATCATCTGATGTTGCTTCTTTCTGTTCATCTGAAGAGCTTTCAAAGAAGTAAGAAACCTCTTGATAGAGCTCTTCATCTCTTTGGGTGGCTTCTTCACTCTTCTTTTTCTCAACTGCTTTGTGCCGCAGCTTTGTTAATTTTAGCTCAATAGTTCTATACTGATTGAGTATAGTGGTTTGAATAACACGTTAGCTTTTTTCCACTGATGCAAAAGAGGGGGAATCATGTCCATTATGAGCTCTTTCTCTGTGTAGTTCCTTCTATCCTTTGTATTTTGTTCACGAAGGAGTAACCCTAGTCTTAGCATGTCTCGCACTGTTGGTAGTTCTGATACGGGAAGCTCCTTGCCTGTACCGACTAACAGGCTCAAGTGGCATGACGACTGACCTCTTGTCTTCAATTTTGGCATCTTAGAAATATCTGAAAAGAAAGAAAAACATTTAAGTATTTTATATCAATTACGATGTTTCAAAGTTTAGTTATTCGATGTTCTAAAATTCAATAAAAAAATATTTCATGGGATTACAACATAATTAGACAGAAGAATATGATAATAATAAGTAAATGTAATAATCAATAATCCATACTTACAGTTAAACTGTAGTATTCGTCTAGTAGAATAACTATGAAGTAGGTACAAGAACAATAACAGCAAACCACCGTCTATGACATCTAAGAGGCAACTGAGGACTGAGAGTGAGGGACAGTTCTATTCATGTTGACTTGTACATTGTACAACAACTATATGACCTTGAAAACACTCCATATGCGATCAGTGGGATAATTCTGTGACAGATGAATAGTTAATCAATTTATGTCCTATTATTTAGTAAAAGAGTCAATTTCTGAAACTTTAAGGTAAAATTGATGTAGGTAAGGGTTATTTTATTTCATTTTGGTTGGCCAATTTCAAGTTTTGACATGAAAAGACTATATTTTCACTACCAAAATTGATTTGAAAAAAGTTGAAATTGACACACCCTAATATACATGGATGACCTTACCAAAAATTAACTAAAAACTGCACGTACTGGCTGTGTTATTGGAAAGGAAAAAATTAATCATTTAATGTATGCTGATGACCTTGTTCTTCTGTCACCCTCTCCCCATGGGCTGAAAGTACTATTAGAGATATGTGAACAATATAGTATAGAAAATGACATCACCTACATTGGGGAAAGAGTTGTATTTTTATTTTTAGATGTAATCTACTGAAATGAATGGTCAGACAATACCTGTGAAAGAGACATATAAATACTTAGGTCATGTAATTACTCACGAGTTGCGAGATGAACTTGATACTGAGAGGCAACGTAAAAAGCTGTATGTACAGGGTAACATGCTAGTAAGGAAATTTGGTATATGGTCAGAATCAGTTAAAACTTATCTTTTTAGAACTTACTGTACTGCATTGTATACATCCCATCTGTGGTGGAACTATACAAAAACTGCTATGAATAAACTCTCTGTTGCTTATAATATTTCCCGTATGCTGTGTAGGGAACCAAAATGGTGCAGTGTCAGTTTTATGTTTACTACGCGTGACCTACCTACGTAACCTACCAACCAAATGTTAATCCGAAAAAGTATATATAATTTCATTACTAGGGTCCAAAACAGCTCTAATGTGCTGTTGTGTAATGTCCTGTCTTCAAGTACTATGTAACTCTCACCTATATGACAGTCTTTGTTATTTTTATTTATTTTGATTGGGTTCAGAATCCCAACTGAGCCTTGAACGGCCAAGCTCTGAGGGGCTACTTTAACTTATAGCCTAAGTTAAGCTAGACTAAAACACTTACGGACTTGGAGGTCCTATTAGGTCCTACCTCAGGGTTGCTGACTCGATGTGGGCCTACCTTAGGCCTCAGTTGCATAAAATTAAGAAAAAACAAAAGGGCACTATTTATGTTTTTTTTCTAAACCTTGCAACAACAACACAACCTGCACCATTGCACGATCCAACAATTTCGTATCTAAACAACCAAACTGAATTGCAAGAGAGCTCTCTATAAGACCACGCCCTGTAAATGCCGCATTCAACAAACGAGTAGAAAGGACGCGCCAGTGCCCAAAAAAATGATGCCAGAAGAGTGCCCAAACAATGATGCCACAAGAGCCAAAAAGTACTAGCTCTAAATTAAGTGAATTTTTCACTAACCTTACAATTATGAGATGGATATATACACACCTTAACTTAATATAGCAAGCAATGCTGCATCAATCAGCTTTGTCATCATATCGCCTTGGGACAACAATGGCTCTTCCTCTTCTAGATTTTCTAACAATCTTGGTTCAAACAACTGTTGGATTACAATACCTTATTTTGTAATATAGCAAAGATTACGGTATATATATATATATATATATATATATATATGCATATTAAGTCAAGTGTTATAATAAGATTGTTTGTATGTTTGTACTTGTATGTTAGGTTAAGTGGCTATGAATGATGTAATGATCCACAATAAAGATGTTTTGTTTGTAAAATATATGGGATAAATTTCACGCTTAAACGCGTGAAATGAATGAATTATGTAAATCCACAAGGAAAAAGAAAATAATTATTCCAAAGCCTTTCGTGTATTCAACAGTACACCTCGTCATGAAAAAGAAAAACTATAGTATTTGTCATTTACCATTACTTATTCGGACTATAGTGGGCTTAATTTTCCCAGAAGAGTGCCTTGTTCCATGCACGGTCTGTGTGTATGCAATTATTTTTTGTGAATTTAGTTTTGATTAATCAGTAGAATTAATTTATTCGAAAACTGCGTTTTATTTAAATTTGGGAATCCTGTTCGATTTCGAATTGCGTTAACACTTCTGTAAATAAAAAACACGTTCAGGGACAAATGTTTAATAATGACAATGCTCCTCAATTCCCTCTCTCTCGTACAGTTTAGAGTTATATTCACTGTTGGATATGTTATGTGATCAGAATTTATTTTTCTCTGCTATGTGGTGAACCCACGTCAGCAAATCGGATGCTAGCCAGCTTTTAATTCTTTATCTAAAAGTTTCCTCTAACAAGCATGTCGTTTTCTGTGGCTACGATATAAACATTCCAATATTATTTGAAATTTATGTAAAGTATTTTGTATGAAACATGCTTTAGATGCATGATTATAAATAATATTTAGAATTAATTTACAACTTTATTTATTAAAATGGATTTGTCTTTTTGCTTTTAACTTTATTTTGTTTTAGGTGAAAATAATTTTTTATATGTATATATATATGTATATTTTTTCACAAATTTTAAAACAGTAACTCCTTTTCTCCGATGCGTTGCCGCGTAAATAAATAAAAAAAGAAGATAGGCCTAACTTCAGGTTTACTCATGTCTCATGATTGTGCTTTGTTAGATTTTATATTACAATGAGAACAGGAATTTATAATTTCAATTTAAATTAGATTTACTGACATGTAAGTAATAGTTATTAGAAAGTGCTATTTCTTACATGTGGTGGTTTTAAGATTGACTTCGACTTTGCCCAACATACGAGTTACGGGGTTAGTCAATTTTATTTAGATCAAGAACCTAGTTTCATTCAGGTCGATTAAAACTAGAAAGGAGTCCAACTTTATGTGAGGCATAATTTTACCAAACTAGCCAAGGGGATCAAAGACTAATTTTTACAAAACTGTTAGTTTATAAATAGATTAGCCGGTAGGCTACCATAACCAAATTACAACAGATAGGCCCCTATCCAGCTGCCATTATTAAGTAGTTTCAGATCACGAAACAGTTCGACCATAGCCACTTCGGCAATATCCTATTTTGGCGTCCCAAATTCAACCAACCCAAAATAAGCGAATAGCGTTCCAAATTATTTAACAGCATTAGTTTTGTTTTGATGAATCAAAACCAGGCATTCCTGCGTGCAGGTTCCTAGGAATGCCTGTTTAGGTCAACTGTACGCCCTTGACGATTGGTTAGGTTGTCATGATATTTTCGTTTAATGAAAATATCATGACTTAACCAGTCATGAAAGGCTTACAGTTAACCTAACTGGGCAGTCAATAATTTTCATGCAAGTTTTGATTAATTTTAAGCAACTTTTACTAAAAATGTGAGCATTTATTTTTAATACATAGACAAGTGTATTACACACGATATTGCACTATTGTACATGTCAGGAAGCGACTAAATATACACATTCACCACTTTCTTATATTTGGGATGCTATTTGTTTATTTTGTTATTGTTAAATAATTTGGGATCCCAAATAGTCTCTGGAAACTGAGCTTTGTAAAATTGTCATTAAAAGTAGAATTTGCCTTTCTTACAGATTTTTGGCAAGATAATTATTCTAAAAAATGAGGAAGTTTATATATTAGTTTGGTATTATTATAAAAAATGAAGTTTATATGCAACACGCATTGATGGATCTGCGCAATTGATTGATCTATTGATTGCACAATCATCGATTGATGATCAGTGCTTCCACAGAATTAAATTTGATTTCCTTAAATTTCCTTAGTTATCCTTCAAAAGTAAAATATAATGATTGGATAGGGGCTATGATATGAATGATTATATTTTTGCTGTCCACTCCAACATTCATAATTATATCCTACTGCAGAAAATACATATTTGCAGCATTTGGTATAGTTTATTCTGCAAGAAAACAACATAGAGACAGGGCTGGATTAACCAGAAGGCTGAAAGCCTTAGCCTACGAAAAACAGTTTAACTTCATTAGCAGAGAGGGTTCCCAGATCAGGGTGAAACACCCACAAAAAAAAAACTATGAAACACCTATGAAACCCTTAATCCGGTCCTGCATAGAGAAAATAGATTGGTAAATATGGATATTATGGCCTCCACCCAATTTTGATGCCAAAATATATTTTCCTAGTAGTGTATGATGTGCTTTGTTCAAATCTGGCCTTCATTTTATATGGAAATGAACCAATCAAAAGTTATGAGACTTCAAAGTTTTAACATATTTTGGTTTATTTCCCCATAAAATGAAGGTCAGATTTTAACATTGCACATCAAATACTACTAGAAAAATGCATTCCAGTATCCAAATTGCTAGATAACCTACCTAACCAACCCAACCTAACCTAACCTAACCTAACCTACCTAACCAACCCAACCTAACCTAACCAACCCAACCTAACCTAACCTACCTAACCAACCCAACCTAACCTAACCAACCCAACCTAACCTAACCAACCCAACCTAACCTAACCTACCTACCTAACCAACCCAACCTAACCTAACCAACCTACCTAACCAACCCAACCTAACCTAACCAACCTACCTAATCAACCTAACCAACCTACCTAATCAACCTAACCAACCTAACCTAACCAACCTAACCTAACCAACCTAACCTAACCAACCTAACCTAACCAACCTAACCTAACCTAACTAACCTAACCAACCTAACCAACCTAACCAACCTAACCAACCTAACCTAACCAACCTAACCTAACCTAACCAACCTAACTTAACCTACGCAAGTTAAGAGATGGAGATATCCGAGCCTCACCTAACCATGTATCTCTAAATTGAGATATCAAAAATGCACATCATCGGTGGCATTTATTTTTCTTATCAGTTACTCGTTTCTGGCATCGAAATCTCCACCTTGATTCATCGTAGGAACACTTAGATCCACACACTCTGCATTTAAAATACGACTGTAACACCATGTTTAACAAAAATTTTTACAGCAGAATTATCACTATTGTTAATTTCCATAATAACATCTTCGAAATACATCTCACATCCTTCGCACACCATATTGGAAAATCAACTAATGAAGAAAATGGAAAACACTATACCTTATTTTTTGTTTTTTCCTACCCAAATAGATATACTTATGATGATGTCATTCAAAAATAGTTACAAAAATAATTTCTTTAAAAGCTTATAACATTATAAATACTGTACGCAATTGCACAAATAATAACATATACCATTAGACTCCTAAAATTATGCTGAAACGTTTGATGATAGCCAGTATTGTCAACTTGGTGGAGGCTGTAATATCCATATTTACCAATAGATTTATACAAGAAACATTTACCTTAAAGCGCTTCTGCCTCAAGGGTGTGTTGCCCCCACGAAGTCTGCTCAGCAGCACCTGAGGCGGGGCTACAATGGAGTTTCCACCCTTTTTTTTCCTCTTGCTCCTGCCATACGATTTGGTCTCCTATTGAATTTGTGGTGGCTGGTCTGGCAGAGGAATACCCTGGCACTGTGGGTTGGTTGGGTATGTTGGCTAAAAACATGTCCAAGTGTTTTTTAAAAGTATCTACTGGGACTGCACGTATATCTCTAAGGTACTGAGGCAAGGAGTTAAACAGGCGAGAACCCTGCCTAGAGATACTATTATATTGAAGGGTTTGAATCCTTCTCAGACTGTTTGGTGGGAGGTGATATTTTTGATATTCTGCCAGTTCTTGTTAAGGTGGGCACAATTGGTTCAGTATTTGGGGCAAGTAAAAGCCCTTCTAGAATTTTCAAGGTGTAGATTATGATGTATCTCAAACTCTCTCTATGGAATAAAGTTTTGAGGCCTCTGAGCCTATCCCAGTAGTTTAATTTATTTTTACTCACCTGTTGCCCATCAGGCTGTTTAATATACGAGGTAAAGGTTCTTTGTAGGCCCTCAATTTTTTGCAATTCATTCTGTTTGTGGGGAAACCATAATTGAGAGTAGTAGTCAATGCGTGGAAGAACAAGTGATTTCCACACGGTAAGCATGGTCATTAGGGTTATGACATTTTTATAACCTCATGTTCCTGTATCATAAATCAATGAACTTTTGTTCCTGACAATGAAAATAACAGTTTTTTCGATATATTTTGAAAAAACTTCACCCCAAAATAAAAAATTAATAAAATAATAAATATTGGTTGCTCCTTGGTATAGCTATTGCAGATGGGTCTCTGTTCCATTGATTTTCCAGAGTATTTAGTACTTTTTGGTATTGTTGCAAGATATTGGACAATTTATGATAATCATCAGGTAACCAATCTAGAATGGTGCAATGCAGCTGTCTCGAATATACTAATATACTATATTTGCTTTTGGGGTGACATTTTTTTTTAATTCTGAAGAATTAGGCCCTTTTTTATTGTTTTCAAGCAAAAGTTCATCGATTGATGATACAGGAAACAATATTTATGACAAAATTAAAAAGTCATAACCCTAATGGTCATACTGTTCCTAGTTCTGAATGTCCTCAGTATAATAATAAATTTTAGGCCAGGCTGAAACTCAAGATAGAATTAATCAGAGTCATTAACAGTTGGCTTTTGATATAAAAATAAGATTCCTGAAAAAAATAATTGGTGGCCACCAACGTGTGTCCGGCCACCCCCATTTTTGTAAAAACATCTAATGCCGCACTAGCAAAATCAGGAAAATGGCAATATCTCTTCTTCTGAACATGCTAGAGAGAGGGTTTGCATACCAAAAGATGTAGAATTTGATTTAGAACAAATTATTAAGAGTAGTATTTTTTCATAAAACCTTTAGTTTTTGAGTTATTTTAGAAAAACTAATTTTTGGGGCCCATAGACCCCCTTTCGACGGACCTTAGTGACAAAAGAAATTCTAAAATAAGCATGATTTGGCTTTTGATTACTAACTACCTCGACCATTTTACCCCGGAGAGTGGCAAAGGCATTGACATTGCTCATGGCATTTATAAGATCATTAAAGGGACAGAACTTGAGGCCAAATTAAACTTGGTTAAAGCAGATGGGACAAATACTAACACAGGACATATGCATGGGTCAATCAGATATTTGGAAATGTTTTTAGGGCAACCTCTTCAGTGGGATATTTGTCTTCTGCATCTAAATGAATTGCCACTTAGACACATCTTCATAACTTTAGGTGGGACAACAAAAAGTCCAGACAAATTTTCTGGCCCTATTGGTTCTCAGCTCAATGGGGATGTGTCAGAATGGAATGTTGTGGACTTCAAATCTATACCTTATCCTGCATTTGTGCTTCTACCAAATGAGGTGGTCAATAATTTATCAACAGACCAATACTATGGATACTGCATCTGCTGGGCAATTATTACTGGTGAAGTGGATGAAGACCTTGCACTCTTAGAAGTTGGCCTGCTAAATCACTCTCGATGGCTCACCTTAGCCTGTAGAATTCTTCGCTTTTATGTTTCACAAAAAAGACCCAGTAAGAACCTCAAAATCATAGTAGAATTCATCATCAAAGTATACTTTCACAGTTGGTTCAATATCAAGGCTAATAAGAGGCTAAGTGATGGGTCAAGAAACCTATTCAGTATGATCCAAAGAGTAAATAAATTCCCTGACAGGAAAATTAGAGAAATTTGTTATGACGTATTAAACAATAACAGCTATTTTGCTCATGGTGAAAATATTTTAGTTGGAATGCTGGCTGATGAAGATGAAGAGGTGAGGAGGTGTGCTGTCAATAAAGTTCTGTGTCTGAGGGGAGTTATAGAGGATTTTGATGATGAATCTGGTAGTAGCAATGATTTTGCAGGTGGAATAATTGAAAGTGATGATGAGAATGAAGAGGATCATGAAGGTGGTACTGATGAATATCCTGCTATAGATGAGAATGTTAGGGTCTTTAGAAAACCAATCATCAATTTCAAAGCTTCTGCATACCACAAGCTGTCTGCTATGTCCTAATGGGAAACTGTTCCACCTGTATTAAAAGAATTCAGTAATGATGAACTGCGTGATATTATTAATACCGCATTGAAACTGGATCACGAGTGCCACAGTCAGAATGTTGAAAGGCACATCAAGCTTGTCACTGAAGCATCCTTGGCTGTTGTAGGTCATGAGCGTAGAGATGGTCTTATTAGAAACAAAATTAGATCACGTAAATTAATGAAAGATTTTGTGTCTAAAAAATATTTTAAGTTCTAGATTATTATTTATCATGCTAAAAATATAACAAAATGACAATTTGTTAATTGTATAATTTAATGTTTAGCATTTTGGAATGTCAAAAAGCATTTTCAATGAATTTAAAATGGCTGATTTTGATTGATTTTGATTGCTGATTGAAAACCACTAATACATGTCAATTTGCAGCTTGAGAATGTTTTATTGTGTTGACATTCAGTTGAAAGGGCGTCTATGGGCCCAAAAAATTAGTTTTTCTAAAATAACTCAAAAACTAAAGGTTTTATGAAAAATACCACTCTTAATAATTTATTCTAAATCAAATTCTGCATCTTTTGGTATGCAAACCATCTCTCTAGCATGTTCAGAAGAAGAGATATTGCTATTTTCCTGATTTTGCTAGTGTGGCATTAGATGTTTTTGCAAAAATGGGGGTGGCCACCAATTATTTTTTCAGGAATCTTATTTTTATATCAAAAGCCAACCGTTAGTGTCACTGATAAATTAAAATCAAACAAAAATTAGTTTCAGCCTGGCCTATCAAGAGACAGTATATATCCTATTAGTTGTTTACATGATGAGGTTACTTTGTCAATGTGCCTGTTGAATGTTGCATCTTCAGATAATATAATCCCTAGATCCCTTAAATGATCAGTTTGTACAATATCTTTTCCTGTGAGTCCAGTGTAGTTGAATTGTTCTTTCAGGTATTTATTTGGTCCATACTTAATTAATTCAAATTTGTCTTCATTGAAGGCCATATTGTTTGCATCTGCCCATGCATATATAGTTTGTAGATCTTTTTGTAGCTCTACACACACTTCTTTTTCTGTAATTGGTCTTAGTATTCTGGTATCATCTGCAAATGACAGGAGAGAGCTTCCTAGGTTACAGTTTATATTGTTTAGCATTATAATGAATAGAATTGGTCCTAGTACTGTACCTTGCGGCACTCCATAATCACTTCTTTTTCTATAGATCTTGCTCCATTTACAATCGTTATTTAGGTAAATATTTGGCTTTATCAAAATTACATTTTTCTAGTGTAGTTTTCTCTGCTTTGTTTGAATCTGATACCCATTTCTTGTGCAAATGAATAGAAACTATTTTTTTTTCCATTCCAAAATACAGTGTGTTTCTACTCATTTGCACAAGAAATGTGTCAAATTCCAACAAAGCAGAGAAAACTACACCAGGAAAATGTAATTCTGATAAAAAACTAGCTAACCTAACCTAACTAACCTAACCAAACCTAACCACAGAGCACACCAAAATATACTAGAAAAATATTTTTTATTTCAACTTCAGGCCATGTCATTTTCATTTTCGTCATTTTCGTTTAAACTAAAGAAAATATCATTACTTAACCTAACCAATCATCAAGGGTGTACAGTTGACCTAACAGGTTAATATTGGTTATTTCACCTAAATATCTTCTGATCTTTTCGTATTAGGCACTCACTGTCACATTTTGGGCAAGTTAAGGATGAGAGAATAACGTCGTAATTGATAAAAACATCCAATGCTTTCTCTTCATCTAGGGCACATGATGAATCAAGTTCTCAAAGTCAGAAATCACACGAACAGCATGTCATAATTCTATCACAAACACGACCAAATTGAATCCAATTAGGAAAAAAAATAGACAGAACAGAAACCAACCAACCAACTAATTAAATTGCAGAGTAGCAAAAAAATAGCCCAATCAGGAAAAATATTTTATAGAAAAAAAGTACATTATAGCCAAAACAGGAAATATTCACTATAAAAATGTAACTTGTAATTTTTTCTATAATCTTGCATTTCCACAAAAAATGATTAGTACCATCATAAAGAGCATGAAAAATAGTGCTAGTGAAACACAACCTCTCATTTCTCATTAGCCCCTGTGTCCAGCCAAACATTAACCATTATTTGTTTTCTGTCAGAGAAAAAGGCATGGATCCATTTTCCTATTTTTCCACAAGTACCAAGTTCTTTTAGTTTATGAAATAATATACCATGGTCAACCTTGTCAAAAGCTTTTGCAAAGTCTAGATAGATGACATCAACATTGTGGTTTTCTCCCAAATATTGTAGGATTGTATTGCAATGGTCTATAAGTTCAGTAAGGCAGGATCTCTTGTGTCTGAAGCCATGTTGAAAGTCTTCTAAGAGATGTTCATTTTCTATAAAACTGACAATGCCTTTTCAGGACTTTCTCAAATATTTTGATAATATGGGAAGTCAAGGATATGAGTCTATAGTTCTTGGCTTCCTTTCTTTTGCCTCCTTTGTAGATTGGGGTAATATTTGCTTGTTTCATGATTGGTGGTATTCTACTGGTGTCTAGTGAGGATCTCCACAGGATTTTCAAAGGCAGAGATAAAGTACTGTATGTTTGCATTCCTTAAGAATCTTGGCTCCAATTCCATCTGGACCAGGGGCTGAACTCCCCAGTAGCTCTGTTATTGCCTGTTGTATATCTCTAGTGATTATTTGTATATCTTCCAATAATGGTCTGTCTTGGTCATTTTCTTCTTATTTTCTTTGCTACTACAGGGGTACTCCAGCTTAAAGCATATTGAGATTGTAGAATGTTTGCCATTTCCTGTGTATTAGATGTGAGAGTTAGTCCATCTTTAGCAAGCAATGGGCCAATGCTCATTTTGATAACTGCTTTGCGTTTAGCATAGCTAAAGAAGAATTTGCTATTTTCCTTTATAGTGCCAATAGCTTTGTGTTCATTATCAATATTCTCTCTTATGGTTGACTCCTTTATTTTAAGTTCTAACATCAGTATCTGATTCCGGATGTTACTATGTCTTGTATCACTTAATTGCTTTGTCAGTTTAGATAGTTTTGTCCTCTTTCTTATAAGTGTCCTTCTGTATCTGTGTTCTTTTGTCAGGTGTTTCTTTGCACTATCGTTTTTCTTTGGTGTGTGCTTGTATAATGCTGATGATAGCAGGTATTGTATTCTACTCCAGCATTCTTCTAGTTTTAGGTTTTCTAATTCATCTTCCCAGTTTATTTCTCCCAGACAGTTATTTATTGATGTCCAGTCTGACTTGTGCAGGTTTAGGTCAGAGTATGGCAAGTCTGTTTGGCATGGGTCTTGCTTACATTTGTGGACAGACAAGTTTGTTAATATGTGCATGACATTGTGGTTGGAGTGTATAGTTGGTGTTATAACAATGTGGTCAATTGTAGTTGCATTATTTGTCAGCACTAAATCTAAGATATTATTTTTTCTAGTTGGGCAGTGAACATGTACTAGGAGCAGTTTTTCCATAAATTCATTCAAGTGTTTTGATTTGGACCTTTTTGTCTCTGATTTCATACCACCATATTGGTTCCAGGTGCAATTTGGGAGATTAAAGTATCCTGTAATGATTAAGTCTCTTGTTGAGTCTACAATAGCTGGGCATTGCCTGATTTTTTCCAGGACTTCAGTGAGCTTTAGATGGGAGCTATCTGGGGGGCTATAGATATTCACTAGTATTATGTCTTCTTTATTTATACTGAGCATGATGATTAAGAATTCACAGGCTTCATTTGAGTATGCCGTGAGCAGTTCACTTTGAATGTTTTCAGGGATGTACATCAGGACACCACCATTTAGATGGTCTTCTCTGTCACATCTATGGGTGGTGTACCCTTTGATTGCAATTTCACTACTCATGATCATGGGGTTCAGGTGTGTTTCTGTGAGGGCTATAACTGTGCTAGTAGTGTTTTCCACTAGGCTCTTTAGGTAAGGTACTTTGGTATGGTTTGAGTTTGGGTAAAGGCCCTGGATGTTTAAGTAAATTATTGATACATTTGTGGAGCCATTTGTTTCATCTCCCACATATAGTGCATTTGTAGGGTTCCTGCTGGGGTTCTCGTTTGCAATACAGACATTATTGATTACATACCTTAGTCATCAGTGTTCACTTGCACTGCAGTTTTTTGTTAAGAATGATTTTCTCAGTTTTTCAACTTCTGCATCATCAGCCCTGGTATTCATTTCTTGATGTAACTTAAGCATCTGATTTGGTGGATCCAGTTTTGTGGCCCTGTGCCTTCTTGTTGAAATGCCAATTTTGTAGTTAGTAGGCCAATTAAACTCTCACGTTTAAGTGCAGCTCTGTGATCACTTTTTATTTGTTTTTAACTGGCTAAAAATTCTCTCGACTGATGCATTGGAGAATGGAAATGATAGCAAAACTGTAATTACCCTTCCTAAATGTGGATATGTAAAAATACCTTCTACATTTTTGGCATTCAAAATTGTATGCCAGTATGATTTTAAATCCATTTCTGCATTTACATTTGTCTCCATTGCCTGTTTTCTCCACTCAAGATCAAGTTCTTGAAGGTCTATATCAGATAAATATGGCAATTTCTCCATGACAGGTGCCAGGGTTGACACTATCAAATTGTTTGCAACTTGAGGCGACAAGCATGACAAAAAATCAAGATGTTTCATATCATCAAATCTCTCTTGGATTTGAACAGCACATTCAATAAGAAATTCTCTGTAGTGGGTGTAGAATAGATTTACATCATTATGTTCATAACCAAGGTCATTAGCTATGCTTGTAATTGTAGCATTGGCCTTTACACCAACATAAGTTTTATTGAGTGCGACATAGTGTTTTTTGTTTCGTGGATCAATTAGATTAACATCATTCTGCTTAACATATCCAATCTTTATATAATTCATTAATATTGATTTCAAAAGGCTGGAAATTTCATTCTTTAACTCATGCAGCAATGGCATTGCACTGAAACATCTTGTTAAAAGAAGTAAGCTGACCAAGATTGAATGATAAAAATTCTAGATAAACTTCAGTAAATTTGTTATTCAAGCTTTTAAAAATGTTGTCATTGGTATATGTAGGATCTTCAATAATGACTTGAGTGAAGTAAAGTTTTAATGCCTGATACTGTTCTAAAATTCTATCCACACATGCTTTCATAGAAAGCCACCTGGTTTGTCCAAGACTTAAAAAATTATGAGTTTCAGTGTCAAAAAACTCTTGAAATTCCTGGAAATGTTCTGTTCTTTTTGGTGACACGTGAAAATGACTTGGTACATTTCTGCATAGGTCTTCTAATGATTTTGGAAGTTTCAGTGATGCATAAGAAGCACACAAATGTATCAAATGACAGGAACAAAATGTATCAAATGACTGGAACATTTCACAGGTAAAACCCAAGGATAGTTATTCAAAATCAATTGCGATACAGAATTGTGACTTCCAAACATGACATTACAAGTGTCTGCACAGAACCTGATTACATTTTCTATTGGAATACCTTTTTCATTTAAACAGTCTTGGATCTTAGCAAAAATTGTTGCTGCCCTCCCATCAGGAAGCTTAACAAGATCAATGAATATAGATCTCATTTCAAATTTTACCACATCAAAAAACATTCCAAGTAATGCCAACTGTGATTTTGTTGAGTGATCAGTAGTCTCATCAATAATTAATGAGGGAAAATTTATTATTTCTTAAGATATCCATGTTTTCCTTCATAAAATGAAAACCTAATACCTGTCATATTGTGTTTGTAGCTTTTTGTTTTCTGAGTGTGACTTTTTTCAAAGCATCATCCAAGGGGAATAAGCTTTTAATTAAGGCAAGCAAACTGTCAGAAAGACTGAGAGAAAGGTTGTTTTCTGCAATAAAACTGCATAGTTTTATTTCTATTTTTGCTGCATCATTTACTTTAGATGAGTGGCCAAAATATCCCCTAACACTGGGCTGAGATTTATTTTCAGCAGCAAGCCTAGTGTCATTGTCTTTATGAGATTTACTTTCACCATGACATTTTAAGGCAGTCTTTGCACAGGTAATTTTGACATTACACAACTCACAGTATGGCATGTCTTTTCCATTCACTGTCTTTTTCATCCATTTATTACATAATAGGTCTAAGAACCAGCTTTCGACAAAGTTTAACTGATTTTTACGCAAAAGTTGAGCTTTTTTCCTGGTTGGAAGCTTAGGCTTTTCCTTATCAGTATCATATTCCTCACTACTTGATATCATTATCAGTGGCGGCTCGTCGGTAGGCACTATGGAACTGCAGCACCCCTAAATTTTTTATTTACAATTGAAATAATCAAGAACAATATAAGGATGAGCTCACTGAATAACTTTTTCAATAACTTTTGAAACTTTTATTCATTGCTCAATGCTCATCCTTTTATTTCGGTAATTATTTCAACCCATTCTTAGAGATAGCACCCCCTAGAATTTTTAGTCACGAGCCGCCACTGATCATAATTAACAGTAAATAATGTCTGAATAAGGTAAATCTACACAAAATAATAAGGTAAACCTGAAATCAACATAAAATAAGGTTAATCAACATAAATAAACTAAATGGTAAATACGAAAGCACTAAAACATTCACCAAGACTGGCAAGGCACCAGCAACAATAGGAGCACAGAGGAAACTATTATATAATAAATAATAATTGACCCATGAAATATTAGACCATTTTACAAGTTACGAACTTGTTCAGAAGTCTCAGATAAGCAGAGTTGCCACTTTGACAAATTACAACTAAAGTGTACAATAAGAGTTTATAACGATAATTAATATTTTGAATATAGATAGAAAAACTTTGCCTTTTTTACCTGTAATTTCCTTAAATTTCCTTCCACTTCTTGAGTTCCTTCAGAATTTCCTTCAAGACATTTTTAAAGCCTCAAATTTCCCGAAATCAGGAAATTTCTTTGCATGTGGAAACACTGGATTGATCCATTGATTGCACAACCATCAATTGATCCATTGCACCAACGATGGATGTTTTGAGCTTGTGCAATTGATGGATTAAAACTGTAACCACTGTGTTTTAACTCCATGGAATGAACTTGGGAGTTGGCAGTTGATAATTAGGGGTGCACCGGATATTGCGAAATATCTGGTATCTGGCTGGATATAGGCCAAGACATTAGAAAATTAACACCTGTATGAAAATCTGCCATAATATGATAACAACACATTACAAATAATATTTTATATACAAAAAAATGGAAAGCCCTCCAGGGCCAACCCCTAAACCAGTCCAGCAACACTTTTTATATTAAATCAACACAATACTGATGACAAGAATAAATAAAACATCTGTCTATCCTTAACGATTACAGTTCTATTAATATAATTGGAGCTTTTTATAAAAATGTCTAGGCGTTAAATTTTTTAAAAAGGGTAAAATATTGCTAGACCCCTGACTTGCTTTCCATTTTTTTTCTCCTTTTTTTTCCTTTATTTTCAAAACAATACAAAACATTACAAGCTTGACAAATGTAAAACAATACATTGAATACAATATAAAATGCCTGGAATGAAATTAGTGAATGGAGGGCAGTATTGTGTAGGTCAGATGCCGCCATTCAGCCTGGAGGTCTCCAGATTTAGAACTTTTTCCCATTGTGGTGCAGAAATAAGAGCATTTCTCTCTTAGGCAATATTCAGGATCGCCTTGCTTCATAGATGTTTCCATATTCAGAAAACATTCTCTCTGAAAATACAGAGGATGCTGGTATGCAGAGAAGCTTTGAAACAATAGTTTTAAGGAGAGGAAAATGGTCCTGCTTCCAAATTTGAACTGGACAGCATTTCCTATCTACAAGATGTTCAGATGCATATCGGTCTAACTCCCCTGCAATCAGTAGAACAGGAGCATTGGAGCAGTCTTTTTTTCAACTTTTCATCTCCTGTAACTTCCCCAGATTGCTCTCCTTTTGTGATCTCCATAAAACACGCTTCAAGAATGTCCTCTTCGTCTTTCCTCTTTCACATAGGAGAACTGGAATTTGAGCTTCTTTCGCTTCCACTTTCATTACCTTCACTTTCATTTTCATTAGAATCATTACCACCTTCGTCATTTTCAGTACCTAGCTACTATGAATCTAGGAAATTTTGAGTTGGCAACCCTACTATCGTTCATTCACTTCAGGTTTTTTTTCCACCAAAACATGCTAAAATCATTGGTTTCCTGTTTAGGATAAATCTGACCATCACTATTACAGTAAATTATTGCTTGTGCTATGTTTCCCCACCCAAAACCCCCAGTTCCCACGGTGGTCCCCCCCAGATTGTAGGAGGGGTTGGGGGGGTGAAATCACTTCAAGCAATAATTTACTGTAATGGCAATGGTCACATTCATCCTAAACAACAGGAAACCAATGGTTTTAGCATGTTTTGGTGGAAAAAACACAAAAATTGAGGTAGCGCCCCTATTCTGAACCGTTACCATACTTCATAATCTTATCATGTTGACTTTATTTTAAGTATTTTAATAATTTTATAAATACAAATTGTATATCCATTTTTTTTTTTATTTGAATAAGCCATCAGGGCCTTGAAATTTTAATGAAGAATTTTGTTCTTTACATTGTTGAAGAAAGGAAATATGTTCAACATAAGGAAAACTAATTTAAATATTGGTATTCAATTTATGAAACTAAAATAAAATTACCTTATCTTATGAGTAATAAAACTATTTACCTTCACTTTAGCCTTAGTATATCTATGAGTAAAAAAATCTGGTACTGTATATTGTGGAGTGAGCTAAGGAAGAGCATTTAAACAAATTTGAAATGTAAAAATATAAAAATTTAAAGTTTACACATTAGATTAATATAATTTATGAAGGGAATTGGTTTTTTGGTATCGGCATCAGCATTGGTAGTTTTTCATAGATTCTGCATTGCCATCAGTTAAATTTTGGAATTGGTACATCACTAATAATAAATACTGTAGCAGGATCAACGATGAAAAAATAGAATTGTACATAATTGGCATAGAAAATGGCAAACTTTGAAAAACTGATTCAGTTCTCATGTAATATGCTTTGGCTAGAGTGAATATTTTTACCCCCGCATTGAGGGCATGAGAAAGGTTTCAGTGATCCCTATGTAACCTAAATGAAGCCTAAAATCTGTGAAGGAATTTGTTTGTTTTTAGATTTAACTCGTTTCCTTTCATAAATTTTAACTAAATATTGAAACTAGAGTTACTGACAAATATATATTGCGATGTTTTTTATTTTAAAAGTAAAGCATGTAAAAAATTATTGGTCATTTATCTATTGAAGTTGGATAAATGATCTAAAGCTATATTTTAAATAAAATGCCAGATGCTAGATAGAGTTCAGAGATAGTCCATAGGCCCTAATTACTACCTAACCTAATGTTCATGCCATGGTTATCATAACTATTAACATATATCAGCAGCCTCCAGATGAAAATTATTTCAGTTGAAAAACATAAAGCTACCTGGGCCTATCAAGGTTATCTAAGTCATAAACCATATTCAGTAATAAAATTTTGTAAAATGACAATCTCAAGTCAGCTAATTAATGTAGAACAATTTACAGAGCTACCAAAGTAGCCTACATAGCAAACTAAAAATATACTCTAGTTACACAATTTATTCTTTCATTCATGAAAGCAGCTAATTTTTTCTTAAAACTAACTAAGGAGCTATTATTTATCGCATCATATGGCAAGTCATTCCAAAACTACTGCTATGACTGAAAAAGTGTTTTCATAGATCTGGTCTAAAAGTCTGTTTTCTAATTTTCTTATGCCTTCAACTTCTTCCATCAGACTAATAAACAATATTCTATAAACAATTGTAATAACAAAATAATTTAGATTTCGTAATGAGACCTGATTTGTTCATGCATTTGATTGGTCATTTAATCTGTGAATTGTAGTATGAAAATCTGCATCAAGATTTATATTAATTTGTGTTGAACGCGCTATATAAATGGACAAATTGTACAAAGTGGGCAAGACAGGATGATGGCTTTTGGATAACTCTTCATTGGGGGGGGGGATACCTGCTAATCATTATTTTGCTTTTTTACATCAATGCTAACTAAGATTTAGTTACACTTATGTTACAAACATGTTACATATATATTTGATGGTACTAAGAAATGTGGTGATTTTACAGTAATAGTGAAGTAAAAATTAAAAAGCCAGAGAAGGAAGGAAAGTTCATTTCTTTATCGGTAAATATGTGAAAAAAATGATTGTTTTACACATTTAGTGGTGGGGGTCTGTTTCAAAATTGTCTGGTCTTCAGTCACCATTTTATGGTAGGCCTGTATGCCTCAACATTTGGGCTGATTAGTCGAAGTAATTTTTAAAGATTTCTTTTCACCTCTTTAACTTAATATTCCACTCGTATATTAAATAGATTACGGAAGTTTTTGGTAATGAATTTAAAAATTAAAAATGTAATGATGGAATTGTTTAATCTCTCTTGCAATATTTAAGGTCATATGATGGAGGGGACCCTACAGCATTACATGGGATTCAAAATACAATTTGCAACATAATCTGGATGCAGAGGATGGTATTCCACGCAACTACTCTTCAGACCCAATTTAAAAGTTAAAATTATATTCATTTGTCATGATACAATGTCTAATAATGTCAATTTTTTTTTTTTTTTTCATAGGCCATATCCATTTTGCAGCAAGATTTCAGCTTCACTACACCTCTGACCCAAGATTGCATCCAAGTTACCAGAAAGCCTACCAATATTGAAGGTATGGAATTGTGTACAAAGAGTTGGAATTTTACAACCAAGAATTTTTGATTTTACAATGAGTTTGCATCCAAATTCTGCAAACTTGACATTTTGAGTAATTATGTAAAATGGTTTACATTAATTTTTCTGAAGCAACAAAATTTCAGTCTTGAACTTGATCTGGTTGGTCATGAAATCTTAGAACTTTTTAGTATTAAATACAGTAAACTGTGTTATCTGGAATGCGTGGGACCTAGGGTGTGCTGGATATTAAAGAGGGTACCGCAAAAAATCTATAAACCAAATCTAAATAGGGGGGGAAAAATTACATGTACAGGATATAGTATTTAGGAATGGACCAGATATCCAGTAGCTATCCAGCCTATCTGGTCTTTGTTTTATAATATAGCTATCTGGCTAAATACGGTAGTACTACTATCCAGACATTTATTTTTGAATTTAAAATTGATGAACTTGATGTACCAATCCAATTTAGATGGATTCCAAAAATCAAGATACTG
This sequence comes from Bathynomus jamesi, assembly GCA_023014485.1. Classification (NCBI taxonomy): domain Eukaryota; kingdom Metazoa; phylum Arthropoda; class Malacostraca; order Isopoda; family Cirolanidae; genus Bathynomus; species Bathynomus jamesi. The sequence continues at coordinate 20,101 of JAJOZX010006903.1, read as the reverse complement.
TTGAATAGTTTTCCCTAAATTAATATAGTTTAATTTTCATTACTCTTCCCAAGAATCCTTCACTAAGCCATTTTCTCCTTCAGAACCAAAATTCACAATGCTAGTGAGGAAATTTTGATATATTTCATGGTTATTCTTTGTTACTTGGGATCAAAAGAAATTTATAAAGGAAAACATTTTGGAATCAGTAGCTACTGCAAAAAAAAAAAAAATTACAGGTTTATAATGAAAACTAGAAAAATTAGGGATACATGTATGTAGCATGTAAATTGAAGATCAACATATTATGAACTGAGGCCCAAAAGCAACTTAAACAAAAAATTTAAAATTGAGATTTTTTTTTTTTTTACATTTGCATCAACCTCACCAGCATTGATTGTTCCATGAATGTACTAAAAATGAAGCCTGTATCTTCAACCATTCACGAGTGTTAATGATGACAGTAATATACAGCCTGGGTCATGACATTACCTTTTTACCTTTGGTGTCAAAGGTAATACTTTTGATAATGACGATGCTGGTAATTATTTCATGCCTTCATTTTTTAAGAAATTTTAGGTTTTTCATAATGAAAAGCAGTTTTTTGCATTATTAGGAGCCAACCTATTGTGATTTTCTGTATACCATTTCCCCACAGCACAAAATAATTGGAGTTTATGGAACTGGGAGGGGCACTCAAGTATTTCGGAATAAGTGGTTTCAGTTTTACAAATTCGTTACAGTTTTGACACCACCAGTTCACAGGATCTTCAATTCCTGGTAACAGTAGGAGAGCCAAATATTGCTTTGAAAGCAGGACTTTTCCTACTTTGTGTGCTTCAGCTTGGACTTTTTAGGCTTCCCTCTTGAGTTTGAACTTTTGTTAGGCATACTTGCAGTATTTGCACTGGATTTAGTAGCAAAACTAAAATTTTCAATGTCCTTGAGCTCACTGCTGCTATCTGTATCTGGACATGAGCCTTTGGCAAGTTCATTCATCAAAGCATTTCCAGAAGGCTTGTCTTATGCTAGAAGCTCTTTAACTATCAACCTTTTTAATGCTGCTGCTGCTTTAATGAAACTAGTTTTGAACTTTGGATCCAGAGTTGAAATTGTGAAGCATTTCTTCTTTTCAATGATTGTGCCACTCTCACTGATGAAATGCTTTTCAACTGATTTCTTCATTTCACCCTTCAGTGTTTGAATTCCACTATCTTTCTGATGTTTAGAAAAATATGAATGTAATGTAGCTACAGCAAGAACTACATAACTGATTACACTGGGGAACAAATTTCAACTTTTTGTCTATTGAATTAGATTTGACAGTTAGTTCTAGGTAATTTGGGTGCGCTGAGTACGAAGTTTTACTCGGTTTTGCTCTATCAGGTCCTGATTTTGCTCAACACCCCTCCTCTTTCGTCGTATTCATAAAAAGGTTTTTTTCTCAATACTCGCTGTCTTTTTGCAGTTACACATTATGCAACTAGGTTTTTATCTAGGTATTTGTACCTATTGTTATGGTATTGTTGTATTATGTATATTTTTATATGTAACCCCCTAAAAATATTTTTAATTTTGTCATTTTTAACCCATTTTAATATTAGTAAATTAAGCTAAAAATATCATAGAATTCTAAAATTTTCTCGAGCGTTCCTGTTCTCTGTAGAGTATTCTAGAGGGACAACTAAAATATATAAAAGCGACTCGTTTCCAGAGTTAATCAGTCAATTCAATCAGTCAGTCAGTCAGTCAGTCAGTTGAGTTAGTTAATTAAGTTTGGGCATTAACATAATTTTGAATTGGCATATGATTTAGTGAGTAATTTTGTCATCGTGATTTAATATAGTTGATTTAATTAGACGTAATTTATTTGTACCTACTCATCCGTGTTTCTAGTTTAATTTCATAGATTGTAAGTACCTATTTCATAATAAGTACCTATTTAAACTAATTTTTGTGTTTATATTTCAGATTTTCTTAAATTTATATGAATTAAGGGCTTTAAATACCTTTACAAATTGGCAGAACAATCAAGCAATATGTCATCAAGCACTAGAAAGTTCAAATGCAAAAACAACCCTGATTCCTTCTGTTATATATGTGGAAATTTTACACTTCCACATCAACGAGCAAATATAACTGACTTCGTAAAAAGAGCTTACTTAGCTTATTTTGGCATAAAACAGGGGACCAAGATAAATCGTGGGCTCCACATAAAGCCTGCACTATATGCATTGAAAGACTGCGACATTGGACGAAGGGTTCGGATTCAAAAATACCTTTTGGAGTTCCGATGGTAAGTTTATGATTTCATAAAACTACGTAATTTAATCACTAGTATACTGTAACTTATCTAAATGTAATTGTAACTTAGGTACATAAACAAAAATTTACAGAAAATGTTTATAAGAATCTCAAATATTGCATAAGGTTGAAACACATAGAAATGTTAAATGTTTGGGTGATAACTTTTGATAAAATTCATAAAAACAAGTCTCTCGTCGCTTTTGTTAACGCTTTACAATTTTTTTTCCATATCAGGTGTGGCGAGAGCCTACTAACCACGAGACCGATTGCTACCTTTGCTTTGTCAAGACTTCGGGCTTCACTAAGAAAAATAAACATTGTATCGAGTACCCAAATTTCGACATCGCGATACGACCTGTGCTACATTCAAATGAGATCCCCATTCCAAAATTTAAGGGTCTGCCAACTCAAGAATTAGTTGAAGATGTTCCTGAAAATATTGTTATGCACTTTGAGGAGTCAGACACCGATTTTGACCCCAGCGTATTTGAAAGTCAAAACGATCCGCAAAAGTTTAACCAGGCCGAGTTGAATGATCTTGTAAGGGATCTAAATTTGCCAAAAAAGGCTGCGGAAATTTTAGCTTCAAGACTTAAAGAGAAAAACTTGCTTACTTCAAACACATACATTTCATTTTACAGAAAAAGAGAAGAAGAACTTGTTAAATATTTTAGAACAGAGGATAGTTTAGTATATTGCTGCGACATAGTTGGTTTGTTAAAGAAGATGGGGGTTGAGTCTTACGATGCAAATGATTGGCGCTTGTTTTTTAGACAGTTCGAAAAGAAGTCTTAAGTGTGTGTTGTTGCATAATGGCAATCTATACGGCTCGATACCGATTGGGCACTCAACAAAATTAAAAGAAAAGTATGAACATATAGAAAAGGTTTTAAATCTTATCAAATATAGGGAGCACGAGTGGATCATATGTGTTGACTTAAAATGGTTAATTTTCTGCTAGGACAACAAGGAGGGTATACTAAATATCCCTGCTTCCTTTGCTTATGGGACAGCAGAGCCAAGGAAGAACATTATTTCAAACAAATCTGGCCAGCACGAACATCACTTACTGTCAGAGAAAAAAACGTAATTAATCCACCTTTAGTGAGCAGAGATAAAATCATATTTCCTCCTCTGCATATAAAACTAGGCCTCATTAAACAATATGTAAAAGCTTTAGATACGAACGGCGAGTGTTTCAAATACATAACTTCAAAATTTCCAAGTTTAAGTTATGAAAAAATCAAGGCGGGAATTTTCGACGGTCCACAAATAAGAACAATGATTAAAGACAGCAATTTTCCTAATGTCATGAATGAACGCGAAAAAAATGGCTGGTTCTCATTCGTGGACTTGATAGAAAACTTTTTAGGCAATTATAGGGCAGATAACTACGAAGAAATCGTAAAAAAACTTTTAAGGGACTACGACTACAAAGAGTTAGGTTGCAATATGAGCATAAAAATGCATTTTTTGAATAGCCATCTTGACCAATTTCCAAGTAATTTAGGTGATGTAAGTGACGAACAAGGGGAGAGATTCCACCAAGATATAAAAATTATGGAGGAACGGTACCAAGGCCGCTGGGATTCCCACATGATGGCTGATTACTGCTGGTGCTTGAAAAGAGACCTGCCATCAACAAGCAAATACGCTAGAAAGTCTTACAAAAGAAAATTTTTGCCACAGTGAAAGCTTCATATCTGTTTGTTTTTTTATTTTAAGTCATTTCTATCGTTATAATGTAATTTTACTGTAGTTTGAACTGCTTGTATTCATGAAACTTGAAAAAAAAATTTAACACATGACTTAATTTTTTAGTCCTAATTTGAAAAATCTGGAAAATGGCACATAGGCTGTCGACAAGAATCAGGACCTGATAGAGCCAAACCGAGTTGAAATTCGTATTCAGCGCACCCAAATTACCTAGAATCAAGTGTCAGATATCATTCAATAAAATACGTGTTGCCCAGTGTTATCTCTCAATCAGAACTGGCTTGCCTGGTCATCTCAAAAGGTTTCAGAACACTAATAATGTTCTCAATAAGTGTCCATTGGTAAGCCATAAGTTTAGAAATATCATGCCTGTTTTTATTCATGAAAATGCTCCAACATACAGTATGTTGAATTCCACTGAGTTGGAACATCTTGGAGCTACTAGTTTGTGTGAATGCAGTTTCAGATTTTCTTGCATTGGTTTGAGTCTTGTACATGCAATGGATGAGTGACCAAAATGTGTCATTATTTTTCTACATTTTACAATGATATCATTGATAGATCATTGTGCAAAGATAGCATTGCATACAACTAATTATAGAATGTGGATGAAACACTCCACTCCTCCTGCCCATGGTCAAACCTGCAACAAGGAAACATAATAATAATTAGCCTAAAAAATTTTGTAAAGGTTTACAGTGATCCATAAATTTCCAGATGAATCGTATATTAACAGATTTTTTATTTACTCCACATTACTTTTCAGCAATTTATGAGAATAAATATGAATAATATTTATGGGTGTGCCAGCATTTATTTTTGCAGTGATGGATGTCATTAAATTAATAACATCAATTGCTGCAGGAATATGTGCTGGCATATTTTGCCTAATCAAGGTGGACAGATTCAATGTGCATTGTTAAGAGAAAGATGTTAAGCTTTGAATTTTATATATGGTACATCTTGAAAATTAGCATAACCTTAATATGCTGAAACTATAAGAAATAGATAAATAATAGAATCTGCAAATGTATTAGTTTAGTTCAATAAGCAGAGTGATTTAAAAAAAAAAATGCAGCTATACTGATGTGCTGTAACCATTTAACTTTCATACTAACAAGTGGTAATCTCCAAGCATTGGTTGGCTAACACTTCGTGTGAACACAGTCAGCCTAATGTTAATCTAAACAAGTGATTTGTTCCAAAACTTCAGTACATAGATAGGAACCTTACATTTGGTTCAGCTGAAAGATTAAAAGCTTTCCAAATTAAAGAGAGAAAATATAATTCCATAATTATAATTAGTAATACTATATAATGGAAACTGGGCGCAAAAAGTTGATAAAATTCAGCAAAGTAACCTATGCACTAGGGTTGGGGTAATCATTAATCCTAATTTTAATTGTCCATAATTGATTAAAAATTCTGGAGTAATCATGCATAATTGGTAATCATGGACAAAAAATGTAATCATAATTGTAATTGATTACAGTCTGACCCCACAAATTTGGGATAATATTGCATTATTGCAGTGACCTACATGGATTACCTGAATTCATGGATTAACAGAATGGGCTTCCATGATTTACGATTTATAGAGGGGAAGCGTGATTTTCATCCAATTGTCCCTGAAAACATCGAAGTATGTATTGTATACCTGTAAATAATTAAATAGACATGACAACAAAATTGAATATTAACCCTTTAATTCTGACTGGGTCGAATACGTACCATTTCAAATACACACATTTAGACTTAACCCTACAAAAACGTTCGTCGTTAAAGGGTTAATATACTGTATAAAATTAACCTTTTTGAATGCCCCTGAGGCTGGGCATTCCTCTTTACAGTGTCTGGAGTTAGTTGTGGGGGGTGATGCATCTTCATTATTAGGAGATGGTGATTCATTGTTGCATGGGGATGCTGGTTGGTCCTCTTTCTTCCAAAAGTCAAACAATGGTCTGCTTGCACTCTCAGTATTATAGGTCCTTTCAGCCATTTCGATACATTTTCTCACTATCCATAACCAAGTCTCAGTGGCTTCATGCCAACTCATAAATGTTCTTATAGCTTTAACAGCTTCATGGTTGGAAACGCACTTCATTGGTCATCAGCAGACATGGGGTCTATTACTGGGTTTCTATTACTATTTCTATTACTGTTACTTTTGATTTCTTCTATTACTATTACTTTATTTTTCATCTATTACTATTCCTTTTGTATGTGGGGTACTTCACTCATTTGAAAAGGATCTTTGTCTATTTAAATGCAATTGGAAGCAGTGTGTTAACAAATATTTGTTTCAATGAAATCATTACAATTTCAGAGACTGTAGAAGTGTAAGTTGATAAATTTTAATTTATTGAAGGAAAAATTTGCCACAATATTAGTATTTGGTTGTAATAAACAAACATGATATGGGTGTTTTTTGTTATTCCCTTGTCAAAGAAAATGGTTGATTGACAGCAGCAACTATGAGAAAATTTTCAATAACCCAGAGTTAATGAAGTGCCACTGTAATAGAAAAGTAATAGACTATTATCTATTACTTTGCCTTCTATTACTATTACAGCCAAAAAGTTGATATTACTATTACTTGAAAAATCCTATAATAGTCTCCAGTAGACTCGCAGCTTAGGCAGATTTTCTTAGTGGTTTCAACTATACGCAGGTTATAATTTTACAATTTCGGTGCTTTAAGGCAGCATACACATGTCTCACCTTTGTCTGCATTCGCAACACCATGGAGGATGGCACTAACAAGAGTGTTATGGCATGCTGGAAGGAATTCAACATTGCCAATTGCATCACTTTTGTGTTATAGGTATGTTATACGTATAACAGAGTTACAATATATAGTGATTTAAGGGCATTTAGGGGATTTTTTTTGGTTTCTGACTTCATGGTTTTTGGCCTTACACGGGGTCCCAGGAACGTAACCCCTGTGTAAGTTGCGAGTCTACTATATTACTATTACCCCATGTCTGGTCATCAATGGTACTTTCAAGTGATGAAGCTTGAATACTGTACTGTAATGGCATGGGTATGGGGTACAAGAGAGATGATGCAGTGTGATTGGCTGGAGAGAGTGAACAATAGTTTGAGAGAATGTGAATTAATGTAGTATAGTGCGCCAGTAAGAAGAATGGTCTGTTTAAAATACTTTGTTCTTGTCATATCTTTACATAGAATGACACCATGAGGCCTACATGTTTCACTGTGATTGGTGCACACTTGGTAGTGTGCAGTGTGCATCAAATGTAAAGATATGACAGAAGAACAAAACACTTTAAACAGACTATTCTTTCTTACTGGCACACTATGCTATGTTCATTCACATTCTCTCAAACTATTGTTCACTCTCTCCAGTACAGTACATACAGTAAACTGTATGTAATATTAAATATGTACTGTACTGTTATAAAACTTTTGTAATTTTCATTTAAACATTTTTATAATGTTTTTACAACTTGCTCAATTTACCTTGATATTTAGTATACTGTATTTTAAAAAAGTCACAATTTTTCCCATTCTGGAATAGTGAGGGCCTGGATTATAGAATCCTGGATTTGTGAGTTTAGACTGTATAGGCAAAATAGGTCATGTGATCATGATCCAGGTTCAAAATGTGTTTGAGCGTATAAAAACATTTTCCCCTCCACACACAAATATACTTTGAGTCTCATTGGCCACCTTAAATGTCCTTGTGAGGTGGTCTAGCAAGGGCATTTAAGGTAATTTTGTTACTTTATTTAGTGACATTTAAATTTATTTAGTGACAGTTTTATCCAGAAAGTGACATGTCTAAATTTCAGTAATTTCTTGATCAATTTAGTGACTTTTGATCAGCTCATGTTTGTGTCTGTCATTCTTGTTTTTTCTTTTGCCTATTTGCTTTGCTATAGGCTACCAAAATTCCTGAATAAATGGCAATGTATTTGTGTTAGCAGCCTACATATAGTCTATATAATAAAAATAAGTGAGGATTTTGTCTATTTACTAGACAACTTATAGGCCTACCTATGATATGGGCCAGGGGTCAGCAACATTTTTCTTAGGTGCCACTTATCAGTATTTAAACTTTAAATACCCTCCATGATTTCTAATGAAAAGTATTCATAATTAATTATTTTTCAAAGTCATTGGCCCAACTGCGCTATGCAGACAATAAATTACTTGCCTGTTCCAACTGCAATGTTCGTTGCATTATCCCTCGTAATAAGATGAAGTTGACTTTTTCGCAGTTCCCATTCTCATTTAGCATCTCTGCAATATTTCCTCCAGTGTGACTTTTGTGAAATTTTTCCACATTTAGAATATAGATATCTCTCCATATATCAGGGCTGTCCAACTTCTAACCTCAAGGGGGCACTCTAAAAATTAATATAAATTAAAGAGAGTGCAGTTGTATAAATTAAATAAAAAAACATTTTACAATATCTTGCATCTTATTAACTTCACATCTCTCTACTTTCTTTAGATTTATTGAGTTATAATTAGTGAGAGCCTTGAGAATGATCTATCTTTTTCACAAAGCTGGGTATATCCACATTTATATCAGTTGTAGCGAGTCTCAGTGAGCGTGACAGTGATTCGTTTGTTAAGGAAGAATGATAATGAGACTTTATAAATTTCATGTAGGAAAAGGCGCTCTCACGCGAGTAAGTACTTTCAAACATAGCGCATATCCCTAATCCAAAGTCTCTTAAGTTTGGATACCATTCTTGGGGCAAAAGTCTGAAGAAGTCCCCACCTTTGCCTGCCCTTATGCCATCGCAAATTTTGTATCACATTTCAAGGACACAATATAATACTTTGATACAGAAATCACCAATCCACTGCTCATTTCTTCTGGAAATGACAAGTACATGGAGAGAGGTTAAAAGGAGAACAAATCAGCACTGCACATTAATCTTTTTTATATACCAAACTGAAAAAACAAAAAGTGTGGAAAAATGAAACGCAAGAAAATTAAAAAAAGGTTCAACTTGTTATTAAGATAAAGATTAGCGAGTTGGAAGCTATAATGTTGTACTCAGTCAATGCCTTCAGCATGAATGCTACCTGTTGAGTCTGTACAGTCAGTCTCCACTCACAGATGCCAGACTGTAGGAATTGAAGTTTACCCCCATTATATATATATATATATATATATATTTTTTTTTTTTTTTTTTAGTTCAGGAAGAACCGATTCGCCTCTATTTAAGGGGCATATCTCAGCGGAAAAACAAAGAAAAAGTGAGAGGAAAGACAGAGGAAAAAGAAAGGGTGGAGGGGACAGTCGAAGTGGAAAAAGACCAAGGACTGCAGGGTCGAGCCCCATCATCCTTGGGTGCTAGGGCCGGGAGGGCGCACGTGAAACCTCCAGGAACAAGCATGTACAAATGAGCACAAAGAGCACTCAAGAGCACGAGCTTAGAACCCCCTTGCGGGGATATATATATATTATATATATATATATATATATATATATATATATATATACTATATATATATATATATATATATATATATATATCACACAGGGTGTCCCATAAGTCCGGCATCATAGGAAAAATAATAAAAAAAGGCAAAACAAAAGCTTTTATTTACAGAATGTGCTCAATATGTCCACCATTGTTTTCAATACACAAATTCAGACATGATACCCAGTCAGCAAGCACACACTGAATGATGTCAGGAGTAATGGTGTTACATGCCCCAATAATGCGCTGCCACAAATGTTCAACACTCCTAACTTTCTCTGCGTATACCAGCGCTTTCAAGTGGCCCCAGAGATAAAAATCTAGTGGCGTGAGATCCGGGCTTTTAGTTGGCCATTCCACAGGCCCTCGACATCCTATCCAATGACCAGGGAATTGTTGGAACAGGTATTCCCTTACTTGGGTGCTGTAATGTGTGGGAGCGCCGTCTTGCTGGAACCATGTTGGGAAATTTCCTCCTTCATTCAAGAGACTGGGAAATGCTTCTTCCTTGAGCATACGTAGGTAGGTGCCTCCAGTGACATGTTCATTGAAAAAGAGGGGGCCTATGATGCGATCCTTCCAAATGCCACACCATACCATCACCCGAGATGCACCTTGTTCCTTTGAAGAGGTATACCAATGAGGGTTGTTTTGAGACCAGTAGCGGGTGTTCTGTCGATTTACCTACCATTTCCATAAAAAACAGCCTTATCACTGAACAAAATGGTGGATGTGAAATTGACGTCCGGAGCATATGAATTATGGTTTGTAGAAATAGAAAAATATGAATTTCTCCTATGATGCCAGACTTATGGGACACCCTGTGTGTGTATATATATATATATATATATATATATATATATATATATATATATATATAATATATTAAAGGGTTAATATACTGATATTGGTATTTCCTGTTCTTGGAGAATAAATAAAAATATGGCAGTTGGAAAAGATGGCACTGACTGTGAAAGAGGCATAACAATAGTATTAAAAGTGGCATAATTGCCCCTGTATTTTGAGGAACAGTCCCCAACATTGTAAATACATGGAAAGAAATGGGGGAAAAACTACACCATATAAGCATAACAACATTCCCATTATTCTCTCCAACTCCAACCTCATTTGAGTTTTTGCGCTGGTTGATGTTATGAGGGGCTTTAATACAATTCTTATAACATCATTTTGACTGATACTGCTTTTTGCACACTCTTGTTTAGTTATGAATGAGAAAGTTGGTACAGTGGAACCTCAATATACAAACTTAATCCATTCCTGAGGGTTGTTCTGATATCGAATCATTCGTATATTGAATCAATTTTTCCCATAAGAAATAATGTAAATTGGATTAATCCGTTCCAGACCCCCAAAAGTTACCCCTTACGAAACATTTTTAAGTCAAAATATTGTTTAATTAAACCTGTAAAATAAGACTTACATGCATAAAATCATACATGGAACCTGTAACAACAATAAATAATGCAATATTATACAAATAAATGAAAATTTAACCAGAACTTTACCTTTGCTGAGGAGTGATGATGGCCTAAGTGGAAGCTGGAGAGGAAGGTGGGGTGGAGGAGGGAGATTATTGTTTGGAAGGGGAGTCACCTTCCATAAAAACATCAGGTAACTCCCCTTCTGGTGTTCGGTCTCTTTTCCGTCTCTTTGCAGTAGCACTAGAAGATGCTGGCTGGAGAGAAACTGACCAGCTTCTTTCGGTTTGGATATGAGGGAATGGTTCGCATACAAGGACAATTTTTTCTCGAAAAAGTTGTTCGTATACCGATTTGTTCGAATAGAGATGCGTTTGTATATTGAGGTTCCACTGTACTTTGTATTTAACATGTATTTGAAACATACAGGAATCAAATACAAATTCAAATACAAGTACACATCCTTAGAATGCCTCAAATACAAATATGTATTTGGCCCACCCCTGATATATATATATATATTAGTGATGGGACGATTGTCATATTTCATACAATCGCTGTTGCGATTGCGATTGTCAGAATTTGAAAATCACGCGATTGCGATTGCGATGTTTTAGCTTTAGCCTCACATAACACTCATTTATGCTTTAAATATACCTAAACGCGTTACCTACCATAGGGTTAGCTTGATTTTTTAACATTCCAATTTTACATAGAGCAAATAAAGAGGTGTACTTATTGTTATTATTAAACCAATTTTTTATTCTGTTTTCAACTAATTCGCAACCCGTTTTCATTTCTGTTTTTGACTTATTTATTATTTATTTATTATTCCGTATTGTTGTTAGCTAAACTTTCCTTTAAGTACGCATGAAAGAGCAGCTTTCATAGCAACTTTTGTAGAGATTTAAATCTTTTGTTCACAATCGCAACAATCGCACTCATTAAATGCGATTGCGATTGTAAAAAATGTGCGATTGTATTGCGATTGCGATGCATCATCCCATCACTAATATATATATATTGTATGTATGTATATGTACACATACATATGTAATTTGTATTCACTTAAATTAACTATCATTTTGCAATGTATTGAAAATTCTGGTGTCCAGCTTTTGAAAACTTACTGTCTGGCCTATCCATAACAGTACGGTATTAAAAAAAACCTTTATCATTGGCCCTGAAATTGTGACACCTTGAGACCACTTCAGTTTAAACCACTCATAAAGTACAGTATCCAATTTTTTTAGCTTGCATTTATGTAAAGCTTTTCTAGTTTCTGTTCCCTTAGAAGAGTCACTTTCACTATGAAATTTTAACAATTGTTCTTTTTGAGCCTTTATATCATACATTATTGAGGAACTGACATTATGATGTGGTTTTTACCTTTCTTTAAACATTAACAAATTTCATTTTTTTGCTGCAATGTCAATACCTCTCTTTTTTTCTTATTGTTGTCCCACTAGAGTAGAAGGCTTAAAAGTATTTGAATGAGAAGCAATTTTAATAGGGAGTCAAAATTGAGAGAATTTTTAAAAAAATTAATTTAAATAATTTCTCAGCTGTGCACTGAAAATGATGAATGTACCGTAACCAACTGTTTTCTTCCATGAAGCAGCTGGTGGACCATAGACACAATGATGCCACCAAAAGTTTGAAGTTTGCCGCTGGTTAGCAACAAAATTATGCCCATTGACTAAGGTTTACAAAATTTAAGGGATTTTTTAAAAAGCCAGTTTCTAAGGAATTCTGGTTTGTAAAGTTCCAGATAACACAGAGTTTATTGTATATAGCTACTTAACTAGTATCTCTATATCTCATCAAGTACTGTGTTACTTAATATTTGCTTAACAATGTTGACCAGGGTGCCCATTTACCTGGGAATGTGTGAACCTGGTTCCCATTTAAACCACCACATTTGCGTACAATTTCAGGCCAGGCATGATCTTAACTTTTCAAAATCTTAATTTTTGCATGTAAAGACAAACAATTTTGAAACTGTATATCAATGGAAGACAATTGTTCAAGATAGTTTTAATTGTCAGATATGACATGATTGTGGTCAGACACTTTGCATTATTATCTGAACCTTAAAGGGTGAGCTTTGCCCTGGTCTACCCTATGGCATTCCAAGAGGGTCATTCCATATTGACTCAGCCACCCAAAACACTCATCATCCCAGGTTTTAGTATTTGGTATATTAGTGTACATATAGGAGAAACTGAAATCCCGCAATTATTAGAGCTGGCTGACCTTTGGTGCTGAGATATAAGGTCACAAAGTTGTGAACCTTTTTGTTTTACCCATTGGCTAATTTCAAATTGCCATTGCTACATAACTAATGAAGCTAGAGTACGGTACTGATTTTGGTGTCATTTGAAAGCTTTTGAGTAGCCCTTTCTGCTACCTTTCATATAAAAAAATCTCTAAAACAAAAAAAATTCTAACTTTGACCTTCAATAAAAAAATATGCCATTTCAATTTTATTCAAGATTTTGTACATGTGTACTTTCAGGTAGGTGGAACGTGTGTTGAAAAGTTTAAGTAGCTGCAAGTTGTTCTTGGAGATAATCCATAATGTGTGCATCTGAAAAAAAAAAAAATTTCATTCAATTATTTTTGTAGACATTGTCACAGTACTTCAGCTATGTATGTTATATAGCAGTACTTAGGTAGTTATATTTATTACATTAGTATGCAGTTTGAATGCTTGGGCTACAGGCTAGTAAATATATTATGTACCTAATTGAACCATCTTGAGGAAATCTACTAAAATCTACACTGTAAATTTGTATCCTATACATTTCATATATGCAGAATGTGTAAGGATAATTTACTTTTCTCTGCTGTAATTCTGTCAGGCCTTTGGAGTATCTTCCTTGATTAGGTGGTATGTTCTTCCAGTTGCAGTAGATGCTGCAGCCTTTGTCAAAACATCAGAGTAAATAATTGTAAGCACATCTGGGTGATGAAGGAAGAAGAATAATGGGTTGGGGCCATGTGGATAAAGAAAGCTTTACTTCTCTCTCCTCAGATGTCTTATCCAAAATACATGCCAACCATCAAAAGTCATCATATGCAACAGTGACAAAACCGCACATTTTTTCCTCAGATAGAAGTTCATCCTCTTCACTAACCTTCTCAATACATGAACATCCTGATGAGGAAAAATGCATAACCTCAAGAAGAGTTAATGAAACTGGCTTCAAATGGTGTATTTTCTGAGTACTAGCAATTGTTCTTGCTTTTGAATGTCTTGCTTGAAGGAGCGAATCTTCATTGGTTGAAAGATGATGCCTGATATTACTAATATTTTGTAAATGTATACAACTGCAGTACAGTAAGGATCTGTTGATCAGAAGGCTCTTGCAGACTAGCTTTAGCAGCTCGTCTCTTAACAGTAGCTACCTCCTACGCCATCACAGGGTCCCTTCCCATGACTTGTAAAAAAAATTCCACTGCATCAATTCCAAAGTCATCTCTGTGATGACAAAGATTTTAAAAGTTCTTACAGTTTTTATATTGTCCTACACAGCCATCTGAAAAGTATATGATTTTGTTGATGGATGGGATGTTCTCTTTTATGAAGCATATTAGATGCTTTTGAAACAAATGTACTGCAACTTTTTTATGGATGTTGCTCTCTGGTATGACAACAAAACCTCAGGTGAGCAATCTCATCTTGCTTGTTATAATATAAAACAAATGGATAAGTAGTTACCATCTGATTGTTCCAGTGAAAGCTCTGCACCTCATCTTGGAGGACAAAAGAGTAATTTTCTGCAAAGTCATACACTATAAGGACTTTACCACCTTTCAAAGACATTTTAGTTTCACAGTAATAAGTTTGCATCCTGGTCACGAAGTTGTGCATTTGGTATTCTTGAAGTTTGCTACAGAAATGTTCAATATATTCATATGAACTAAGGTGAATTGATTCAAGATTGGACCTGTCTGTATTGGTCTACTTCTTGAATTGTAATGAATTAATGCAATTCTCATCAAAAATATTTTGGGAGTCTCTTTCAATCATACTGTCTCCACATTGTTCATTCCCTGAGGCAGCATTGCTATGATGGAGGATTGCACTCCATCAAAGTAAGACAATGTTGTATATGCTTGATACGGTTTTCATAATTTTCTGTTAGCTTATCTAATTTAGCTCCTACAAACATAAGCTCAGCATTCTAATGAATGGTACATACACATACTGAGTGTGTTCCTGATGCTCCAGTAATAACACATTGCTTTGGATGTAGCTCTGTAAATTTGCTGAAGCCCACCTTTACCAAAGGATTTTTTTTCTGATAAGTTTCTTTTAAATTGTAAAGCAGAAGATGCTTCCTCTCTCTCCTCTGTCAACAATGCTAAGGTAGTCCTTTTTATCAGACATTATTCTACCAATTTCTTCTGAAAGATAAAATGCTTTGATATTCTCTTTAGCATGTTGTTCAATTAACTTTTCAACCTTTGGATTTGGGTAATACAGTTAGGACCCTTATCTTTTCACTTCTCTTGGCCTCTTTATTGAATTTCTCTTTTAGTTGATTATATTAGTTTGTAATCTTTTTTCTGACTTTTTCTTTTCCCGTATTAATATATATCTTCCAGGAATTTCTCCCAACTTTCTCTTAACTGTCTCTGTAACTCTGGTTAGTTTCCGAGATGCATAACGCTTTCCCTCTTGAAGCTTTCTTTTCTTTATGGGAGTTTCTCCTAATTAATATAAGGAAGTATTTAAAGTTGACATTTCATATTCTTGCGCTGTGCTTATTGATGCCATATCTATTTCTTCACTTTCAGATACTTTTTCAGTTACAGATTCTTCAGAGCAAGAACCATTTTCATATCCATCTTCTAAAGTTTTTTTCAGGCAGTGATTCTAGCTTTTCCCTTAACTGGAGTTCAGGTACTTTATTGAATAGGGACTGAGGTACAATTTGTAGACTCTCTGTTCAATGCCATCCTTTGTGAGACTGAAGAGGATCAGCACATTAATGTTTTAGTTTAAGTTGATCCATGATTATTGTATCATAATTAATTTCTGAAGAGACAAAAAAGAACATTATTATTAATTATTCTTAGGCACACTTTGAATTATATCATGCGTGTATACTCTTGTTACAACACAGTCACAACAGAAAAGACTATATGCAACTGGCAATTTGCCAGGATGCAGCTTGCGAGCTGGTCAATTAATGTTTTTTTGGAGATGTGGCTGTTGAATCAGCATATCTAGCTAGGTGTGAACATATGGCTTTTGAGTCAGATTGGAACATCTCTATATACTTGTATATGGTCCTGCGCAATAATAAAGAAGTGTTAATATTGATATAAGTAGGTATATAATATTACTAGGTCCAGTACTTAGATATTAGATTAATTTGACATTTCGGTTAAAAAAAATTTCAACATGGCATTAGTTAAAAAACTTCATTATCATACTGCTACGGTGGCGGCGTAGGCCGTAGTCCCCGAGTATCTGTGTTTCCAACCACCCAGCACCTTTTACGTTTCTGGGTTCGGAACAGTCAAGAGACTGGGCAAAGATGTAATCTCCTCTGGTATCTAGGAAGGCCTCTCTGGTCAGTGGTTTATTTCCAGGTTATTCAGGTCCGACTCGCACATTAACTGTAAAGGACTTCCCCTAGTGCAGGTGTCTCAATCTGACTCTCCACTGAGTAAGCGACCCAACCGCTCAGGGTCCAAGAAAGGGCTAGAATTCAAAGGTAGACCTAATAGAAGTAAACTACTTGGGTTTTTCTCTTTATTATATCTGAAATAAACAACTATTCAGTGTGACAGCATAAACATAACAAAAGGACGGGCAATGCACCGCACTTGACAAAACACCTGGAGCCCCAATAACCCTTAGTGAGATTTGGCAGAAAGGATAGAAACAAGTGGGAGAAAAGTACCGGAAATGACTTGCACAGAATGTTAACCCTTGTCCCAGCTTAACTACCCTCCAAACTTGACCCCCCCTTTTATGACCTGAGTTCCAATTCCTTTATTGGCTGGCTAGTTAGTAGGGTTAGGGTCACAGGCCTGATTTCAGGGCAGATCCAGTGGCCAACAGTGGTTGACACAAACTGCGTAGCTCCCACTGGATGGGACCCACAATCCAAGCCTGATGAATCCGGACCACGTGAGTTGAATCCCAAACAGGTTGCCTAGACAACACAAGATTATTAGTTACATGCATCTAGCACCATTAATCACAATAATAACATAACAGGCAATTAACCACAAACATTAACTGGAATCATGACTTCATAATTGATCACTGGAAAACATAATTTACTCATGAAATCAAAGCACATAAATAATAAATAACCAACATACAAAATAATAACTACAAACATTGACAATTATGGCAAACCTATCTCACATGAGTTAATCAACCTATAATCATTGCCAAACAAGCATGGGCAAAAACCTAACTCTGGAATAATATGACTGGTGACCTATAATAATGATAATTGGTTCTCTAGCTAGTTACATGAGAAGGTGGCAAACCTATCTATACTCAGTCAGTTTCAACAACCTATATGTATGTCTACCCTTAATAATAATAATTAACCATGATAATGATGGTGAAATACAAATGAACTCTAGCCAAGGATTACAAAAACTCCTACCTTTTAAAGGCTTTCCACACTTCCTTGGCTTCTGACAGGAGGTCTGTATTAAGGGTCTATTCAGGTTTCATAACCTTAATCCTAATTACCATTAATGGTTTCCTAACTACTCCTGTGGGGAAAGAAAAACTTGTGAGAGGGGACCCAGATAGGACTTGAAAACTAGGGTGAAGCTTTTTTATGAAACTCCACAACCCCCAAAAAATGGGGAATTTGAAAATCACGGGGGGGTTGTGAGAAACTTCACAACCCCCACCCTTCCCCCTAAGAAAAAACCCCCCTCACAATTCTTTCCTCCTTCATGGTCCCTAACAGGATAATGCATCGCTTGACAATCTAAACCTGGGAGTATACATTATAAAAGTTATTGCATCAAAACCATGCTGACCCTCCCAGTTAGCTAACCTACACTTACATTAAAACTCATTAGTACCACAAATTATTACAGACTTATCTAATAACAATTGCTTTACTCAAACTGGCCAATTATAACAGAGGGAAAAACCATTTTCATAACTAGGTCAACTTAGCCAAATGCCCAAATCTCATTATTACAGTAATCCATTTGGTACCACTAACATTGTACATTAATTCCCAATATGTACATGGTAAATACTGGCAGTTTTTTTTTTTTTTTTTTTTTTTTTTTTTTTTTTTTTGTAAGCACCACTTTTGTTTCACTTAATCTACACATTGTTCACGGGTATCACCTCCTTGCTTCTGGCACAACCTACAGTTTCTACCCAGAAATCCTCCAACCCCCTTTTTGGGTCACAACATTCACTGGGTTTTTCTTGCTTGATTCACTTCACTGCCTCTATTTCCCTTGACCCTGGATCAAGAGACCAGGACCCATAAATTTGACTGTAGTGTTCTTCCCACACTATACCATGGGGGAAATCTGGCTATTAACCCCTTTGTTCCTCCACCACTTCAGCCAGGTGTATTCACTCAAATCCTCTGGGAATTCAAGTTGGGAGGGTTTTTTTTTTTTTTTTTTTTTTTTTTTTTTTTTTAAAACCAGAGTATCAGTAGGAACAGTGAAGAAGAAAAGAAGGAAACCAAATCAAGGCTAGAAGTGCCACTGTATTCCGGTCAAAGGAAATCAAATGAAAGAAAAGAATGGGCCAAATCTTCACTCTAACCCCCCCTTGTTCTTTTTTTTTTTTCCTTTCTTTTTTTCAAACGACTGGAATGTCAATTAGCCGCAAGTCAGTAGCATGCATCATCCCATATCTTTCCCAAAAGTTTCTCCAGGCTGCTTACTCCCCTAGAACACTTAATTATTGACCCCTTCAGAACAAAAGGTTCACTAACTACCCCTCCCCTGGTTATACACCCAAAAATAAAGCAGAAATCAATGAATAATCCATTCTTACATCCCTTTCGAGTGCCGAGTACATTGGGTATCCTCTCACAGGAAAGAAAAACCCCAAATCTAGTTATCTTAGAGTGTATTTTATAACAGATTTACCCACAATACTTCACTTCAGTTTACTCGGTTGCCTCTGATTCTGTACTCAAGGGTCTGTGGTTGTACATTTGGTAATTCTGCAGGATTGCCACAGGAGCGTGTGAATGGCCGGTTGAGCCCTGACTGGGGTAAGTTAAGTTTCTCTGATCGTGAAGTCTTGGTCTCAGCTTGGAAATGACGATGATGGCTAGTCCAGGCACGAACCTTCTGTCTATACTCATTTAGTATCTCCTGACATGTGGTGAATCCTGACTGCACAGGGCTAAAACTAACATGGTAAGACTGAGATTGAGGGACTTGAGGTGAGCTGGGCATGGAATCAGTGAACCCAAGGAACGAATTCTCCAGAGTACTCAATGCATCATTAGCTACATCTAGCGACTGTTGTACAAGTCTCAATGATTGCTGGGCCAATTTTAATCCATCCAATGGAGCATCATCTTCCAGTGTGTCCAGATATTCATGCGAATCTGTCACATTACCCTGGACCTCAGTTTGCCCAGACTCATTTTCAGAACCAGCACCCCACAACTGATTTTCTTGAAAGGGGGGTATGGTTTGGGGACTCATGAGGCAAGACTCACTCATGGGAGTACTGTTGAAAATTGATTCTAATGACCCTACCAAAATCGGAGAATTCTCATAACCAAGTGAAGGTATATCATTACCTTCTGACTCCTGCATAGTTCGAAAAACTTGCTCCCCCACTGGAAATGCCCCGGCCTGAATCTCCTCAACGGGTGTCTGAAAATCTGTCTCCCCCGAATGCTGAGTAATTGGAGGCACATCTCCACAGTTTAGCTCCACTGGCGGACACCCTTCCATTCCAGCAGTTGTCTCAGCACTAAAATTACTAGTCCCATCATACTCCCAATACTCTACCAAAGGGTCTCTCCAGGTAATACTTTGTCGCGCATTCAGGAGTGTATTCAACCGGTGATATTTCTCTGAAGAAGTGTGTTCCTCATCTGTATCCGAAGCACTGGTCCCAACACTGGAGTTCCCCATGAAAGCTACCCGGGATTCCACTTCAGGGGTACCAAAGCCCTCAAAGGAATATTCAGGGCCATCATCTAA